>CANYLF014994492.1:0-17329 GCA_948193215.1 Bocquillonia castaneifolia
ATTGGGTATATTTATCTTATATGTGGTTTAAATAATTATCTGTTGTGTTTGATAAAGTTCAAGTGGAACTAAAACACTTAAATACAATGTATGTGGACATTGTTATAGAGTTAATGGTTAAGTGAGACTCTTTAACTCTGACTGCAGATAATTATATATGTTATATCTGTACGTAGAATAATAATAAGACTCTCATCTACTCTTTCATTCACGGTACAGAGAGTTTATTATATTTTCTCTAGATTTAGATCTTAGGGTTACCACCTAGAAATCCTGGGATTTGGAGTGTGTTGAATAGTGGGAGGCTCTAGTAGCCATACCACAAGAGAAATGTCATAATCTAACGTGTTTGTGACCAAAGAGCTGTTTCCGCAAATCAAATACGGGTGTTCGAGTGGACTGTAATTAGAAGCTGGACGATCTTGAAAATTGATTCGGTCAATTATACGGGTAAATCTGTTAAACCCTATATTTAATATCATAACACAAATTAATGTAACAAGTTGTATAATTAAGTTGACCATTAAACCTTGATTGCAGACATTATGGCCATATCGCCCTTCTGAATGACACTGTCCTCGAAGACTAGCTGAGACCTCTAGACATCCCGACTAGCGATGGCGGTTGATGGCAAAATTGGATCTAAGAATTAGAGGAGATTGCCCTCCTTTCCCACGACAGCGTCTGAGCCTGTGGAGTGACAATTGAAGCTTGATCTCAAACTGTAATCTCAATTAATAGTAATACCAATCAAAAGAAAACACATTAGTTGGGTTTCAAATTCTGCGATCGCATTACAAACATATTGGATCGTACTTCAATAAACAGTGGCGATGTCAGAATTGTGATTCATGAGGTAAAAAATTAAAAATAAAGTTAAATGTGAATAAAAATTATTTTTTTATTTTTAAGAAACACAATAAATTCAGGATTTTAAAATAAAAATGTAATTAAATTTTATTCTAAAGGATAAAAAAATATTTGTTAAAATTATAATTTGACCCATATATTTATGTTTTAATATCATTTTAGCGGGGTCATCAAATTTAAAAAAAATTGAAAATTTTTATGATAAATAATATAAAATTATTTATTTGTAAAGATATAATTGAAAATAAAAAAAATGAGTGGGGTCAATTCAGTGTGGAGCATTGCCAATGCCAGCAGGCAATTGACTAGATAACATAAATGGGTAATTATATTTTGTCCCCGTGTTTTATCCTAATTCACTGAATAACTACTTATATTTAAAAAAATATATTTTTCTCCATATATTTTATTTTAATTATATTAGTCGATCCTTTTTATACAATTTAAATCATTTTTTATTAAGATAAACGTAAAAAATCATAAATAACATCAACATATAGTATTATAATAATAAAATATGCAAATTAATGTTGCATTAGGATTCTCGATGCTTTTGTAGCCATTTCGTTTAGATATTTTCTAAGACCTGCCCCTGAAATTGTTCTTTATATCCAAAGAGATGTGTCTGAAGGAACTTATTCTCTTTCTCCTCTCAGGTATGTGTATTTACCTAAAGCCGGGTATAGAGATCCTATTTTAAAAGTCTTTACTAATGAGGAGCTACCTGATTATTTTATATTAGTTTATCCTTGTTTTGAAGAGGATGAACTAGTCGTACTGGTATTTTTTAGTATAAATAGAAATACTTATAAATTCTAATGTTAAATACATATATTAGCATTTTTATTTAAATAAAATATATTTAGACACTAATTTAGATATTTTTATAGTTGTAATATCATATTTTATTGTTATTTATAAGTTATTATTTTTAATTTAATATAAAACAATAAAAAATAACATTTTTAATTTAATATAAAACAATAAAAAATAACTAAAATTATATAGAAATGGACAATTATCATGCTTAAAATAAAATATAAGGTAAAAAAATATTTATCTAACGTGAGCAGTTTTTTCAGAACCGGACCGGAGTAACCCTGAATTGGTTACTGGTCCGGTTCTTAAAACGTCCGATTTTCAAATTTATTAAAACAGGTGAAAACCGGATAAACCAATAAATCCGGATTCAACCGTAAAAGCCGGTGAACTCCAATTCTTAAATACTCCGGGCCACCTACCGGAAACCAACAACTTTAACAGTGAAACTTCAAAGTTGACTACGATTCTTCTCGACGAATTGAACATCACAGTAATGTTAAATTTTCTTTTAAAGATTCGGATTGTCAAAAAAACCTTTAAGATCTCAAAATTTCAAAAACAAATACGTTATAAACTGTAATTAAAATTTAAAAACTAACACAATTGATGAGATCGCAACCATTGAAATAGGGGGAGAGTGCTTAAATTGGACTGGGTTGTTGTTTTGGTTGTTTGCAGGTAATTGTCGGTGTGAAGAAGAAGAGGAAAAAACAGAAAGTAATTGAAGAGAGAAGGCAGCCGCCAGTAGAAGAAGAGGTAAAAAAAGTAAAAAAAAAAAAAAGGAATTGCTAGAAGACAAAAGGCGGCAGAAAGGTTCATTAGATGGTGGCCACGTTTCTTTTTGTTTTTGAAAAGGGTCAGGTGGCCACTTTAGTGGTACTATTTGTTTAGGTGTTTTTTTTACTCTTTGATATTTTTTTGGATAATCGACATTATTTTTTTAAAAGAATTAGAATATTAAATTAATAATATTTTTACTTCTTTTAAACAATTTTAATTTATATTATTAAAAAAAATTTTATATACTATAAACATGAAAGGTTCAAGTATATACGTATAAAATTTTATATGAATATATATAAAATATAAGAACGGGTCGAACGGGTAAAATCAACTGTCCTGGTAAGAGGGTGGGGTTTTAAAAACATTGAACATGCATTCAATGTAGTTACAAAACGTAATTACCTGACGCAAATACCTTGACTGTGCTCTCTGACAGCCCTGATTGCACCTCAACTTGAGTCGAGTAGCCGTTTAGGTAGTTTTCCAAAAGCCATGATTGTTCCAGGTAATCTAGGGCCGCCCTTCATAAAACTGTAGTGAGTTCTATATATATATATTTTTTTGAATTGTGTTCTGTCGTTAGACTGTCCTTGTGAAGTTACAACTGTTATTATTGTTAATATTAGTAATTTTTTTGACTGCGTGTATAAATTTCTACACTTATTTTTGATCGGATCTACGAATCGACCCTTATGTAGTACCCAAGTGAATAACTCCCATGAATGTGAGGCGGGTCGATTTTAAAACCGAAAACTCCCACCCCCATAAAACATGCTTTGCCATCCTAGCTACACACCTCGGACTGAGTTCTATATTTTTTAGTTTGGAACATTTGGACATGTGTATAAACTAATGAACTGCCAATTCTAAGACAAACTCATAAATTGATTTTTCTTAATTATATTTCAATAATTCTTTGTAAATTGGATTGATTTTTTAGGCAAAAAGTATAGATAAGCCCTTAAACTATAGTGTAATTCTCACTTCTGTCCCTGAATTTCCAAGTATCTTAATTAAGCCCCTTAATTATTTAAAATGATAAAAATATATCTTTACCAGTGTATGTACAATGAAACCCACCTGTTTTTTTCAAAGAAAATAATTTCATTAATCAGAGAAAAAAATGTAATACAATGAATTTTAATGGCACAAACTGAATAACTAATATACTGCTATTGTGAGCCCCTTGAACAAGTGAAAGAACAACAATATTGTCCATTCTTTTAACATGAATAAAACAGCTAATAATCTCATAGTATAATTGTTATCAACGTTGCTTTGCAAACTTTGCACTGCCATAATGATTCACACATACACTGGACAGCTCCTCCTTGTGCTAATGGTTCCATTATTACTAATAACTTTGCTTTTCCAATCATTTATATTTGCACCACCTGGTCCTATTTTTGCTCATAAGAAATAGCCGCATCATTGCCACGAAAAACAACAAATTACACAAACTGAATCAAAATGACATTAACGAGTAAAAAAACGACAATAAAAAAATTGATCACTAGATCTGCCATTTTAATGAGGCGTTCCAAGTGAGAATCATGTTTAAGACTAATCCGGTGAAATTGAATCTGGTCTGATCAAGGTAATGTATATGGTTCAAGAAGATGTTTAATTTTGTCATTGTAAACAACAAAAGCCAGGATTTTAAGCGGGATTTCCGTTGTGAATCCTCCGACTCTGATCATGCATATATCATTTGCTTCATCGGATTACTGTTCAGATCTACTTTGTTAGACATTTCTGATTTCACCGATACGACAATGACGGAAAAATAATTAAAAAAAGATGTAGCTAATGTGTGACGGTGTGTGCGAAATGAGTAAAGGTTAGAAAGCGAAGAAGAAAGGAAGCAGTGATTGATAGAGAGGAAGAAATCAAAAACATCATCTAAAAGTACATGATTTAAGAGAGAATGGTCTTCTCTCTGTTTTTTTAACACAAAGAATTTAGGTTTTTTTCTTTAATTCTTGAAAACAAGATGCAAGTGGGTCCCATTATACTCAAATTAATATTCTTGTTAACCTCCGTTAGGGTAAAGATATATTTGTATCATTTTAATTAATTAAGGGGCTTAATTGAGACACTTGAAAGTTCAGGGGCTCAAGTGAGAATTACACTATAATTTAAGGACTTATTTGCACGTTTTGCCTTTTTTTTTTACCTGGGTTAGGTACTCTTTCTTTCATGTATATTATTTCGAAATTTGTTTATTATACGCAGTGAATAGTCAGGATTTCTTTTCCAAGGAAGGCGAACTTTATAGTATATTATGCCTATAATTATATGTTATAATTCATATAAATAGACAATATATATATATAATAATAATTTAGGAGAGACTAACGTTAAAATACATTAAAATTTATCTATTTAGGGGTCCATGGTCCCTGCCAGCCCCTAACTCCATATTTGATTATACGTTCTTTGTCAACAACATTAATTATAATGTATCAAATATAAAAGAACTAAAATATTTAATGTTTTTAAATTTTATGTGTGTGTGTATATATTTGTCCCATTTGCACCTGATGAATTATAATTATATATCTCGGATGGCAGACCAGAAAGCCACATGAACTCACAGCTTTAATAAAAGATAAATATTATAAAGAAGTAATATAGAAAGGGAGAATATGTGGAGGCTTAAGATATCAGATGGTGGAAATGATCCTTACATCTACAGTGTAAGCAATCTTCTAGGAAGACAGACATGGGAGTTTGATCCTGATGCCGGTACACCTGAGGAGAGATCTGAGGTTGAAGAAGCTCGGCTAAATTTTTGGGAGAATCGGTTTCAAGTCAAGCCTTGCTCTGATCTCCTATGGCAGTTCCAGGTACATATATATAACCATACTAATCCACTCTTTTTTCCTTTTGATCCCAGAAAGATGTATACAGATATTTGTTTCTCCTCCTCGAATTTCATGAAGTGATAATTCGTTATTTAATGAACTGAGTATCTCTCTCTTGATGTTTAATTTCCAATCTTTCCTATATATGTGTTGGGGTTTTCTATTATTACTGTGCAAGAAGTAGAGCCCTTTCTTTTGATTGCTATATGAATAAAGTGATGAACCTGTAAATTAAAAAAAGAAAAAACTTATTTTTAGATTCCTGAATTTTTATGTTTTTATTTAATCAGTTGTTTATTATACTTCATATGTTATTTAAATTTTTTTGAACTGTTATTTTAAATAACATAAAGTCATTAACGTAATTATTATAAATTTATATACATTTAAATTAATTTCGATTCTTATGCCTCTCAACTATAAAATTTAGATAATGATTACTTTAAAATAATATGTTAAATAAAGATAAAATATTTTTAGAAATAAGTACAAGGACTGAGTGTAATTAAAGATATAATTTGAGTATTCTTTAATTAACAAATGAAGTAGGAACCCATGGGGCATGGTACAAGTGGTAAAACCACTTGGGCATGCAGATTTTATGTCTGGACGTCGAGAGTTCGATCTTTAGGGTCGAATTGGGAGAGTGTTCTTTCAAATGAAACTTACTCGAACTGGGATTGATCGAGGCTGAAAATGTGACTACGGATACCCGGAATAATAATAATTATAAAAAAAAAAAGCAAATGAAGTAGTCAACTGAGTAAAAACATAAAAGTCCAGCACCTGAAAATGAGTTTTACCTTATAATAATATTCATACCAAATGAAAGTTGTGGCTATATCACATGCCCATCTCGTCTTTTGACTAGGGAAGGGCACGGGTCATTCGGTTTGGTTCGATCTGAACTGAATTAAAGTCGGTTAGTTTTTATATTAAAATGGTATCGATTTGATCTGGTTTGAACTGAATCAAAATTGATGGTTCAATTAGTTTTAATGGTTCGATTTTTATCAGTTTTATTGGTTCGGTTAATCAATTAGGATTGAGTCGAGCCTGTTAAAATTGGACTTCATTACTTGAAATTATAAAGAAAAAACTCTTGTAACTGAATTTAATTTGCATAACATAAGGGTTAAAGCCCAATAATTCAAAGAAATATAAATTAATCAGTACACTTAACATTTTTTTACCAAAAAGACTATCTTTACACTCTATAAATGCAATTGAGGAATTTACATATGCACACAAAATTTACAATTGAGGAGTTGAATTCACAATTAAGAGAAACTAAAATGATAACAATTTAAAGATAACTCAATTAGGGAAAAAAGATGAGGCTTAGATTAGACTTTTAAGTCAAACTGAATAATTTTGAGTAGCGTTAAGGATGCCGATTAATTTAATTAAACCTGGCATAGTTTAATTAAATCTACCTCAAAGAATGAGCTTCAAACATTCAGACTTCTAAAAATAATGGTGGAAGTATCATCACAGCCTCATGATTTAGTAGCTAACAACATAAGCATTTATAACATAGAGAAAATACAATTCAAATTCCAAAGTCCAAAGATCATGTAGCTGCAACAAATGATAGCTACCTGGCTAAATTAATGGTGGCAACATATGCATTGTACCCCCCAAACATGTCATCGGATATGGATTATGAGATGCTTGTAGTCTATAAATGCAAGTGGCAACTAATAGAATTAAGAAAAGGGCTTCTATCCAATGGTAAATACATTATGCAAGCTTCCACCCAAAGTACACATTTCAATCACAAGTAGCGGCGGATCTATGTATTGTTGACCTCGGGTGGTGAATTTTATTGAGAGGGGTATTATATTTGGTCGTTGATACCTGGGTCATAATTTATTTATGCCCGAGGTTGTAGATAATTTATACTCTAGATTATTGTAATTTATGTCTGGAACAGTAGACAAGTGATGCTCATATAATATTGCTTGGGGTAAATTTTAATGCTGGATCCGCCACTGGTCACAAGACAAGTCATAACAAGCCACAAACATGTGTAGCCTGCACGAGTATTTTCTGCTGTAGGTCCAGCTTGGGCTTCATTTGAAGCTTCCATCATTGTGACTGTATTAGACCCTTGCCCAGTAGTTATAGGACTTGTAGTATTAGTCCTGGTTTCTCCCATCTGCAATAAACAAAACAAATGAAAATGAATAAAAAAAAATCAACCAAAAATCAATATAATAATGACCAGAAATGAAAAAAAACCAAAAAAATAAAGTGCATGAAAGAAAAACTTGTCTCTTAATTGAATTTTTTTTCCTAATAGAAATTTCAGAGAAAATAGAATAATAAAGCCCTACTTAAAAGGGGAAAAAAAATCAATACAATACAACAATGCAAACTTTTAAAGCAACACAAAAATGAAGAAATGAAAATGAAAATCAATATTACCTTTCAAAGTATTAATTTTTCTAGATCACAAATAGGCTGCAACCAAATACATAAGCTATCATTCATCTATAGGCAACGCAACCAGAAAAAATAAAATAAATTAGTTTCAAAATAAAATAAATCAACAAAAAATCAATTATTATATGGATTGACTGTAAAATAAAAGAAACAAAAGATTTACACATACATGCAGAAGATGAAAAAGGAAAAGGAAAAGACAAACAACAAGCTCTTTACCTCAATAAAAGTAAAAAGCTTCCACCAAAATAATGATCTCCTCAAACAAAAAAAAAAACAATAGGTTCATATCTTTGCAAAAACTATTTAAAAAAACAACAAAAAAAAAAACTCAAGAAACTAGAGGGTTCAGATTGTCACCAGATGGGTCGAGATCTTTCAACCTTCCAGCATAACAAGCCAACAACAATCTCTTTAAGCAACACAAACAAGGGGTTCATATCATTTGTAGAAACCATAGTTGTTTTTTTTTTAAAAAAAAAAAGAAAACAACAATAGAAATTAAGAAACAATGAGTTTAGATCGTTATACTTACACTACAAGAAAATTATTATTTTGTATCGGAAATCTACGACGGACCCATTTTCCATCGCAAATATCATAAAATTGTGACGAACACGTTGCAGAATTGTGATGAAGTCCTTAAGAAAATGTAATTTACGATGGAATGTTGATATCTGTCACTAATTTCTTTACAAAATTTGGTGGGGTGAGTCGCGCCAAAATTATTCATTTCGCGCGCAATAACTGCGACGTAAATTCATGTGTCTGCAACGGGTAGCGATCGCAAAATTTGTGACCGTTCTTTGATTTCCATCATAGTCTTTTGGGGGGAAACCTGAATATTTTAAAGCTGAGTTTGGACGCGATATTTCACAACGACCTAAGGCCGTCGCAAAATCCATAACAAAATGAAATTTGCGACGGTAACGTTCGTCGCAAAATGGCAAATTGTTGAGTACCATATGAGTCCATATTGTTGAAGGAATCTTTTTCTCTGAAATATATTAACTATTAAGAGATGGAAATTAGAAAGAATACTTAAGAAAACCAAATCTTTGAAGTCCAAAGGGATTACATAATTATATTAATTAAAAAATTAGAAGGCTCAAGGAAGAAACCAGAAGATGAGAATAAGAGTAAAGGGATTAGTAAAGGGAGTGTTGAGACAGAGAGACTGTAGAGAGATTTTAGGGTTAGGGTTTGAGAGAAATGAACGAGAGAGGAGAAGAAGAAGAAGAAGAGAAAGGAATGGAGAAAGCGGCAACGACATGTGAAATAAGGTGAGTGGCTAGGGTAGGTTTATAAAGAGGTGTATATATAATTTAACAAAACGACGTCGTTTCGATACCAGTTTTTCGGTTAGTTCGGTTTCAAAAGCCTAAAACCGACCCATAAATAGAAACTAAAAACCCTCCTTTCCCGAGTTTAAACCGCCCTCTAATGGTTTCGACTTTCAAACCAGACTTGATTTTCGATCGGTTTCAGTTCAATTGGGCGGTTTGGTTCGGTTTCCGCTGACCTCAAATTTTCTGATATCGAGAGCTTAGCCTTAGAATTCTTAGCCTATGCAAATAAAAATTGCTAAATCTACTTGGGAAAAATGAAAAGTTTTCGGCGGCAACTATATCACATTTGTCAAAGAAAATTTAAAATTTTAACAAATTGGTATATTATCTTTTGGTAACAAATCTATCAATTTAAGGATACAATTGATAGAAAAAAGATACGATTTAATCTCTTAACTTATTTTTATGATAAATTACTCTAGAAATAATTAAAATTTAAAAAGAATTTATATTATTTAAGATAAGAATCAATTCAAAAAAAATAATTAAATTAATATCTAAAAATTATTATATATATAAATTTAAGTGTTTGTAATTTATTTTGAAGAATTTTAGTAAATATTGGAATTTTTATTAATATATATACATATATATTTAAATTTAAGAAATTTTTAACGAATAAAAAAACTACTAATATAATGTTTAAATAAAAATTTCATAACTTATACATTTTTTAAAAAAATTAATAAATTTATCAATAATAATTTAAAAATATATTGATATTTTTTGATAGGTGGTGAACCACCGGAGTATCCCAGGCCCCGTTTTACGTATGCCTAGACTAATCTTTGGCCGAGAGAATCTCTCTTCCAACATAGGTGAGGCTCGAACTCGAAATCTCCCTTAAATAGGGCTACCTTGTTAAGTGGCTTTGCAATTGAACCAACGCCCCGTTGGTTAAAAATATATTGATAACGTAAAATTTTCTTTTTCTCTAATTAATTATACTAATTTGTTATAAAATAAGTTGAGTGACTAAATTATACGTTTTTTCTATTTAATCCTTAAATCAAGAATTTGATAAATTTGTCACAGCTTGAAATATAATATATTAAATTGCCAAATTTTAAGTTCATGATATATTTAACAAATGTGATGTAATTATAACTAAAAAAGTTCATGTTACGTTCAATATAATATACAAATCAATAAAAACTAATATACTTCTATAGATTATAATAAATTAACGGTCTTTAAGTATTATTGTCTAGGTTTGAAAACCTAGCCTGACCTGCCGGTTCAACTTATAAATCCGAAAATCAGGCTGAGAACGGGCAAATCAACTTCTAGCTAAAAGCCCTTTTGACAACAAACCTGTTAAAAACTTCTTGAATTGGTCGGTTTGCATCCCAATCGAATCGATTATGGTTTTGGATATTGTGGTGGACCTTTTTATATGGATTTGAGAGATTGTATAATTGATTGAAATTTGTCTTTGTTTAATTGAGTAATAATGAGTCTAAATTAATTGAAATTGATATTTTAATCGAGTAATTAATAATAGATCTAAATTTAAAACCTATATGTATATTTGTACTTGAAATTCATTAATTCTTAATAAGTCTTCTATTGTATATTTCTATTTTATTATTTTTAATTTTTTTTGATAATTGTTGTTTTCCCGGATATCCGGAGTCCCATTTGGAGCCCCGACTAATCTCAGTCCAATGTGTTCTGTTTGGAAGCACACTCTCCCCATGCAGCCCTAAGGATCGAACTCTCGACCTGCAGGCTTCAAGCCTACAAACCCAAGTGGATTTATTATTTTTAATTATTTAAATATAATTAATCTATCATATAATTCAACTACGTAATTATCTAATAAAAATTGAAACTAAAATTTTTTAACCAAAGTAACTAATTTATTTATCACATTATCATTTTCGTTGTGTAAAACAAATCAATGACTTTATTAAGTCGAGGACATGTATAAATTATTTATATAAACATTTTGAATTTAGTAATTTATCAAAGTGAATATAACTAGTCATCAATTAATTTTAATATAATTATAATTGAATCAATGACTTTAATCGAATTCTCTTATCACTTTAATTTTTTATTTAATTTTACAAAGTCCAGTCAAATTTATAAATAAAATAAGAAAAATAAGAAATTCATACCACCCCTTTTCATCTGTCCCATTTCAGTCTTACCCACCCAGTCAACTTTATGCTGGAAACCGTCCTTGGCTTTTAGAATTTTCTAAGTTCACCACATGGTACACCCGCAATATTTATCAAAGAAGAAGATGGCGCAAAATGTGTAAAGCATATTGCATTTTTCTTTGACTATTAACTACATGAGAAATCAAAGAAATGAATCTAAAATTATCGAACACTTACGTTTTACTTTAATAAACACAGTTTCTAAGAGAGAAAAAGTTCAAGCAAAATATTCCAAAAGTGAAGATTAGAGATGGTGAGGAAATTACAACTGAAGCTGCTACATCTGCTTTGAGGAGAAGCGTCCATTTGATCTCAGCCTTACAGGCAGGAGATGGTCATTGGTGTGCAGAATATAGTGCCCCGCTGTTCTTCACACCTCCTTTGGTATAAAGATGAAGTATTAGCTTCTATATACTTTAATTATTCAAGCAGCACTAGATTAATTTATGTTCATGATATATATACATGTGTGTGTGTGTAAACTCTAATCCAATACCTTTTCACCACAATATATACAGGTCTTTTGTCTATATATTACAGGGTATCTTAATTCTGTGTTCCCTGCAGAATATCGTAAAGAAATCCTTCGATACATTTATTGTCATCAGGTAATTAATTAAGAAGTTAATTAAAGAGTAAAAAAAGTCATCGTTTTAGTAGTTGGGAGTTGCCTTCTGTTTCTTTAATTTGGTTTGATTTTTGTAATATATATTTGCACATCATTTAGAATGAAGATGGTGGATGGGGATTGCACATCGAAGGTCACAGCACCATGTTCTGTACGGTTCTTAACTACATATGCATGCGACTACTTGGAGAAGGACCCACTGGTGGTAAAGAAAATGCTTGTGAAAGAGGAAGAAAGTGGATTCTTGATCATGGTGGTGCTACTGCCATTAGCTCTTGGGGCAAAATCTGGTTATCTGTAAGTCTTTTTCTTGAAAATAGGCTTGGCCTAATTAGGGCTGTGCATAAACTGACCAAAACCCAAAAACATAATCAAACCGAACCGAAATTGCTTAATTGGTTTGGTTGGTTTGGTTCGGTGGAGATCTTTGAAAAAATATGGTTTTCGGTGTTCGGTTCAATTGGAGAGGATAAAAAAAACCGAACAGACCAAAAAACCGAAATCATTTAATTTAATTTTTTATTATATATATATATATATATACATACATTTTTATATGTTTTTTGTTTTTATAAATATATTTAATGATTTTTTAATATATAAGTATATAAAAATTTAATAACTATTTATTAAAAAAATTTTAAAATAAATAAAATAAAAACCGACCGAACTGAACAAATTTGGTTTGATTCAGTTTCAATCTAGGAGTTAGTTCGGCTTGGTTTTAATCCTAGATCACTGAAAAATTGATTGGTTTCAGTTCTGTTCAAACCAAACCGAATCGCTGCATAACCCTAGGCCTAATAATATTTTTCTTTTATCGTTTGCAAAGTTGTGTGTTTGTGTGTGTGAATATATGCTGCATACATTAGAGTGTTGTTGCATGATTAATTCTTCGAAACGATTAACATTTTTTGTAATGTAGATTCTAGGTGTATACGAGTGGGATGGTACAAATCCTATACCCCCAGAATTTTGGATTCTTCCAAAAATTCTTCCAACACATCCAGGTTTGCAATTTTTGTTCTTATGATCCATCTGTGTGTGTGTATATATAATCCTTAATTAGCATTTGAAAGTTTTATGTTGTACTAATGATTATATATATATATATATATATATATATATATATATATATACAGCTAATATGAATTGCTTCTCCCGGCTTACATTCTTGCCCATGTCGTACTTGTACGGGAAGAGGTTTGTCGGTTCAATCACACATCTCATTTCACAAATAAGAGAAGAAATCTATAATGAATCTTATAACAAGATCAATTGGAATTTGGCCCGCCACTCATGTGCAAAGGTGACAAACATTATTCGTTAATTTGCTTTCTTTCTAGAAATTAAGTGATGAAGCATATGTATGTAAGTATATATGTATCCATGGGGCGTGGTTCAAGTGGTAAAACCATTTGGGCTTGTAGGTTTTATACCTGGAAATTAAGAGTTCGATCATTAGGGTCGCATGGGAAGAGTGTGCTTCTAAATAGAACTCACTCAATCGAAATTAATCGGGGCTTCAAATGAGACTCCAAATACCCGGGATAACAACTATTATAAAAAAAATGTATGTATATATATATGTTCTTAATGTTACAAGAAAACTTGATTAATTTTGTCATCCCCTTGGTAGATTAATTAGTCTCATGAGTACATTTATAATTTGTCTCTGCAGGAGGATAATCGTTACCCGCTTACATTTATACAGAAATTAATGTCGAATACTCAATACAAATTTATTGAGCCTTTTTCGACTCGATGGCCCTTCAACAAATTGAGAGAGAAGGCTCTTAAAGAAGTAATGAGTCAGATTCATTACGAAAACGAAATAAGCCGGTACATTACTACAGGATGTACTGAAAAGGTGACAAATTAAGTTCACCTACTTAGAATTTAAGACTGCAATGATTTACGACGCGCTGCATGCATGCATCCATACATACACACATATATAGAACATCATGTACATATACTAATAGTAATAAATTCTTTTATATTTTCAATAGAGATAATATATATAGATAAATACTTTTGGACCAAGAAAAATTATTATCTCAGAGAGGTTATTTATTTATCAATAAATAAATTAATAACTATTAATTTATCAATAAATAAATATTTATTAATTAAAAAAATATATTCATTTTGTATAAATATTTCTGATAAATTTATAAATAGATTATAAATAAAAATTTTAATATAAGTATGGTAAATGATAGAGTAGGCCCAAGAGCCTAACAAAAGTCCAAAAGTAAGCCATACTAAATACTCCTACAGCTTTGCTAAGACACCTGGTAAATCCCTAAGGTGATACGTCACATACAAGAACTCTATAAATACCCAAAGATTTCACAGGTCAAAGATTTCAACTTTCATTAATCACTACATTAAATGCATTAAATGCCATCAAGTTAGTTGATGGTATTTAATGTAGTGACTCCGACGCTCAAGTTAGTTAATGGTATTTCATGTAGTGATTAATGAACTGAAAGTTGAAATCCTTTATCTGTAGAATCTCTGGGTATTTATAGGGTTCTTATGTGTGACATATCGCCTTAGGGATTTACAAGGTGTCTTAGCAAAACTGTAAGAGTGTTTAATGTGGCTTACTTTTAGGTTTTTATTGGGCTCTTAGGCCTACTTTATTAGTAAAAGTGGCTACATATACATTTATAATTTTGAAATTCATAATATATTTATATAAAAAAATGATATAACTTTTATTTTATAAATGGTAAAGTTTATAAAAGAAATCTTGAAAATAAAAAGAATAACTTAAATCACATAAAGTGTCCAATGTATACAGTTGCCTATAACAATTAAGATCCAAATGAAAGTAGTGTTTTACCAAACCTAGGTTTTTCTAGCAATTGAGACCTTGGAAAATTACTTGCTCCAGTATGAGAAGAATATATCAAATTAGGTGTATGATTTGCAAAAAAAATTAAGAATGAAATTGCATTTAGTGCACATGTAAAAAAGAAACAACTTTAAATACATATTTTAGAGAAGTGTAAAATGCAAAAAAAAAGAAGAAAATATTCAAAAATGACTTTAATATTAGGAATGTAATGTTATATTTTTCTACATATTTGATGTTTTATTAATTTATATATTTATTGGGTCTTAGGGAATTTAAAAAAATTATAATCTCATGTATTTATCGAGATTATTATTTTAGCTCTTTAGCCCAAGTCTGGACCGGAAGGAATTATTATTTAAGCGAGTATATTAATTTATTAGATATTAATTTATCAAGGTTTTACTGTATATATAAAATAAAACAGAGTTTAGGCATGCTTGCTTGTTGGGTTGAAGACCCTAATGGGGAAGCTTTTAAGAAGCATCTTGCAAGGATTCCAGATTTCATGTGGATTGCAGAAGACGGAATGAAGATGCAGGTTTGTACACTCTCCAATTTGCATATTTAGTACTTAATTAGTAGCTGATGTAATCCTGTAAGAATATCTAAAAATGACTGTTTCGAGAGACTCTTGGTGTCTCAACACGGCTTGGACTTTCACTGCTGAGTCTAACTCTAATGGTAACTCAAAAACCAAATTTAATAGAATAAAATTGAAGTATAGGGGTTTAATTAGATAAAACATGAAAGTTCAAGGCTAAATTATGGGTATTACCTAGAGTTCTTATATACTACATCATTAGATGTGCATGTAAAACACAACATTCAATAGATATTTGCCACATAAAATATCTACTAGCCTCATGCCCATGCCTTGCATGAATTATTTTTAATTTTTTTAAATCAATAAAAACTTAATTAAAATGTAAAATTAAAATAAGTATATATCATTTATAGTTATATTATTATTTTATTCAAATAATAAAATTTAAATAAATTTAATTGAATGTTTTATGTTTTATAAAAATGAATTCTACCTTTTTAATAAATGATTTCATTTTGACTTTTTCTTTTAAAAATATCTGATACTGATTCTCATTCAACAATAAATAATTAAAAAATTTCATATTTTTTGAACATAATGTATGAGTTGAGAATAACAAAATAAACAAATATCAAAAGTAAAGATAATTTAACATGATATTACATTAGTCAATGAACACACAAAAATCATAAAGAGATTCTAGAGACCATCATTTCCATATACAGTCATAAGAAATAAGTTTCGTAGAAGAAGATAAAGAGTATTCTTATAAATTTTACCAGATTTCAATACTTGATTATTCTTTTTATCTCTACTTCATATTTTAATTGACTCATAAAAATAAATTAATTAAAAAGATAAAAACTATGAATTTATTGTTGCTAATCAAAATATGAATTATTTTTTTATGGTTTTTATTACCCGGGTATCTGGAGCCCCGACTAATCCTGGATCGAGTGAGTTTCATTTTGAAAGCATACCCTTCCTATGTGGTCTTAAAGATCGAACTCTCGAACTGTAGGTGTAAAGCTTGCAAGTCTAGGTATTTTACCACTTGAATCACGCCTCATGAGTTCAAAACATAAACTATGTCTATATTAAATCAATTATAGTTTACTTTTTAGTCTTATCTTAAAATTTTATTTTATTATCATTTTAGTCTTTCATTATTTAAATAAATGTTGTAGAGATTATTTAGATAAACACTATTGAGAATGAAAATTCAAATCAATTACAAATTTTACTTAATTAAGCTAAAAAAATAGTTTTAAGATAAAATTAAAGTACATTAATTTAATGATAATTATTCATTTTAATTAGGCTAGTTAGTGGGTGTGTACGGTTACACATTATAGTATAAAGGTCATGAAAAAATTATATAATTATATAGAGTTAAAAAGATTACATTTAATGTCTTTAATTACATTATTTTATATATTATATGAACTAAATAATTATAATAATTTATTTAAATTTGATAATTAAAAAAAATTTAATTGACTCATGAAAAATAAATAAATTATAAAGATAATAAATACAATTAATAGTAAAGTACAAAAAGGAAAATACTTGAAGATTTTTTGACTTGAAAAATATAGCCGGTGCCAATCCAACTTCAAAACAATATAGAAAGAAATATTATTGTAGTCATGGACAAAAGAAATTCTACACTACAAAAAGGAAAAAATTATGGAATTTTGTATTTTGTGCCATTCAAACTTTAAAATAATTATACATAAGGTACATCAAGCATTAGTAAAAGAAATGCATGAGAATGATATAATAAGAGAAAAGTTCTCTAGAATTGAAGCGCACCTTCATATGTCACAATATTCATTACCTTGCTAATCCTGGGAACATTATGACTAATTATGAATATAATATAAAATATCCTTTTCTTCTTCCTCCACTGATCTCCAGCATCAACCAATGACAATGCTATTAGCTTTAGAATTACTTCAACCATTATATTATTAACACT
>CANYLF014994757.1:0-17651 GCA_948193215.1 Bocquillonia castaneifolia
CACGTCTTGGAAATTTTCATAGACTGCCTTTTAACTTCCGGAATTTTTAATTTAAAAATCGTGATGAATTTCACTATCGAGCCTTTACAAAAGTTACTTGGAATAATTTATAGTATTTAATAAAAATATTTTCATAAATTTTTGGAGTGGGGCCCACAGCCACCGCCCATGGCGGCGTTTAAGCTTCACGCTCCACCGCAGGGAGGTGGCTGTTTGGCCTCCCAACTTCCAGACAAGGTCGCCACCACCCAAGGAGTGCAGTTCTCACCTCCACACGCCTAGAAGACCACCGTAGGTGGCTGTACAAAGCCAAACTGAAACTGCCTCCATTGCTCCGATCTGCCACCTCCACCGTGAATCAACGTCACGGACCTGTTCGTTCGCTTCCTACTCCAACCGATGATCACGATTACAACATCAATTTGGGTGAAGGATGGCTGGAATAGTGTCGTCGACGATGGCAATCCTCCCAAGGTCTTTCGAAGCTTTGTTCTCTTTCGTCTGGCCATCAAACTTAAAATTACTGGTATCAATATATGGGTAACTTCATAAGCTTCATTTTAACATAAAGAACGTAAAGAATGGTGGTCTAAGTAGCCTGAACGGAGTTGGGGAAGGGGAAGGGGAAGGGTTACTGTAGCAGCTAAGAGAAACTTCAGGGGTCTTTTGGTTGTTTTCTGGAAGTTTTTCTCTTCTACAATTTGGTCCCCATTAGCTTATATATGTATATATATATTATTTTATTTATTTCTAGTATTCTCCACAAATTTTCCTTTATTATTAAAGTTATTGTTATTATTATTATTATCATTGATATTATTATTATTAAATAATTTAAAATTAAATATAAGAAATCTTTAAATAACTTAATTATCTAAATATTAAAATACCAATTCTTATATATATATATATATATATATATATATATATTTCTATTGAAATCTCTAACAATAAGGTAAAACACAATTAAATTAGCCTTAATGTTTATTAGTTACCTCTTTAAATTATTAAATTTACATTTCTAATTTCCATTTAATAATTTAAAGAGGACTTATATAAAAATAATGTAACAACAAATTCTTTTAAATTTAAATTAAAATTTATACACAAATCAATAATATTGTAAATTAAATTGGATATTTAAATTACAAAAGAAAACTTCTATTGACAAGGAATTCTAAATTCTCTATCGAAAATCTAAAATCTGAATGAAAATTAATTTGTTAAAAATCCGAAAAAAAATTACGGGGTATTACATTCACTCTCAATTTTTTTACATTAGCAGCGCTGAGAGATATTTTCAAAAAAAAGCATCAGCGCATCCTGAGGCCACCAACACAATAAATGTTTTAACAATAATCATGTATTATGGCTTAGACATTAGCCACCAACACAATAAATGTTTTAACACTAATCATGGCTTAGACATTAGCAGGCAATCTTTTCAGTAAATTTAGTTGCTCAATTACATGGACCACAGTCTAACCAACTGACTGATAGCAAGAAAATTTGTGTTTACTTGCATTGAATCATGGCTAATCAATAAGCTTTTATTTCAATACAGTTTACTAATGCTTGGTTGGGTTGTTGTGTGTCTTTCCTCGCACACATCCAATACATGAGTTATCTCTTCTGTGTTTAACTCTTCATTAGCTTTTATTTAGTTTGCATTCAATCACTCAAGTGCACATGTATCACCTCTGATCATTTACACACCTCACATCCCTCTAAATTCTTATATACCTTATTTTGTTCTCACTTAAGAAATTAGCCTAACCAACAACTTTTCTTATCATCTTCTCTTTAATTACTCTATTAAATTGTTTATAATTCATTATTACTTTTCATGTAAGTCATACATACAGTCTTATAATCTTCATATATGAAGCCTGGCTTAATTACACTCACGGTCTTTGAATTTTGCCCGTTGTAACATTATGGTCCTTCAACTTTGATTTGTAATAAGAAACCCCCTGAACTTTAATTTTTGTAACACAAAACCCCCTCTCATTATTATCCAATCTTTATATCCTTATAAAAAATTCATTTTAATGAATTTTGATATGAAATTTTTTATACGAGTCAACAAAAATGCAATTTAATTTATAAAAAAATAAAAATATTTTGACCATGAAATTATTTTTTATTTTTAATTGAATAAAATTGAAAAATTCATAGAAAATAGAGAAAATACTCGAATGATCCAAAATTTGGTGAGAGTTCATGGTAAAATATTCTTAATTTATTGGAATATAATATGGTAAAATTTGATTAATGAAAGTGGATAAATATTTCTATTTGTATTTAGCAACACAAAAGTCCATACTGTTAGTAGTTATCCACTAACGTTAACTAATTTTTATCATATTATAATCTAATAAATTGAGAATATTGTATCATAATCTCTCACCAAAATTGAAACCATTTGAAAGTTCTCTATTTTCTATGTATTTTTCAATTTTATTCAATTAAAAATAAAAAAATAATTTTATAGTCAAAATATTTTTTATTTTTTTAAATTAAATTAAATTTTATTGACTCGTACTCATATCAAAATTTATTAAAATGAATGTTTTATAAGAAAATAAAGATTGGATAATAATGAGAGAAGGTTTTGTGTTACAAAAATTAAAGTTTCGGGGTTTCTTGTTACAAATCAAAGTTGAAGGACCATAACATTACAATGGGAAAAATTCAAGAATCGTGAGTATAATTAAACCATAGACCCCTCAGGCCCTCACATCCAACTAGTCTCCTGATTACATTTGAGGTACCAAAAACTTCTATTCTTCAGCTTATTAGTTTTGATCCAAGTGACCAATATAGAATGAAATTAAAGTAAAGGGGCTTAATAGAATAGAACACAAAAGTTGAGAGCTTAATAATGGATTTTGCCAAGATAAAAATCAAACTAAATAGAACGGAAAGAAGAACAATGAAGATTGTCCACATGGGACTCAGTAAATTGATAGTAGTGGTAGTGGAAGAAATTATTGGCACCGTAGTTTAATGGATCAACGCAACGTTGAGACACAATTTTTTTTCCCTTTGATGGGAAATCCAGACAATTATAAATCATAATGATGTCTTAATCACAACAATCTGCAACTAAAAACACCTGATTCTTTCTCTCCTTGAACACGAAGAAAAAAGCAAAAAATAATAAAAGAAAACCCTAAACTTTTCTTGTAACATCATAGTCCTCAAATTTTGAGTTTTTTTACCCCAACAATTTCCAAACTTTGAGTTTTATAACACAAAAGTCCACACCGTTACTTTCTATCCATGAATGTTAACCAAAATTTGACATCTTATATTTTAATAAATTGAACATATTTTATTATAACCTCTCACCAAAATTAGAATCATTTGGACATTTTCTCTATTTTCTATGAATTTCTCAAATTTATTCAATTAAAAATAGAGAAAAATAATTTCATTATAAAATTTTTTAAAAACATTTATAAATTAGATTTCATTTTTCTTGACTCGTATGTAAAATTTAAGATTAAAATGAATTTTTTTGGAGGAAAGATACTAACAATGGGGATTATTGCGGTACAAAATTTAAAGTTGATGACATGTTACGAAAAAAATTCAGAGACGTTAATGGAAGAGAGATGAAAGTTCAGGGACCTCTCGTGAAATTCACCCGATTTTGCTTTACGCCATTCCTTTTGCATTTACGCGTGTATATGTACACACTTATTCCTCTAAGCTTCAAAGGTCAACGCGTCATCTGCCAATTACTTCTATTTTTCGGTTCTATTCACAATCCTTTTCTTAATAAATTACTTTCAATTGCGTCAATATACATCTATGACTTTTGTTCATTAATTTGTCTGTGCTGAAAAAGAAAATCCCTAATTCATCACTGGTATTTTTTTATTCTGATTTTTTTTTTTATTTTTCTCCTAAAATTGTAGGAATGGATGATATGAAAGATAAATTTAAGGGTTTCATGAAGAAGATGAACACCCAATTACCTTCTTCTGGTAAATTTAAGGGTCAAGGTAGAGTCTTGGGTTCTTCTTCTTCTTCATCAGGAGGACCTATTAACCCTAATCCCATCCATGCCCGGTATTCACAACCCGTTAACCCTAAACCAATTCAAAATTCTTCTTCTTCTTCTTCTTCTTCTTCTTCTTCGGATTCCAAATCCTTACCTCAGAAAACAACAGCACCCACTTATGATCACAATCAAAACAAAGCTGTTCCTGCTAATAATTCGATTCCTAATCGAAAACAGGCAGATGGGTTTGATCCATTTGACTCGTTAATCACCTCTGGTAAAAGGTCTCGAAATGGGTATTCTTTAAATGTGTTTGAATGTCCAGTTTGTGGGAATTCATTCGGATCAGAAGTAGAGGTTTCTGTGCATGTAGAAAGCTGTATTAGTGACAATAATAATAGCAATGATAATGGTTCAGTTGAGGGAGGGAATGCGATTGGTGAATCTAGTGGGACCGAATTGGAGGCTTGTGTTAGTGCTTATGTATCAGGAAAGCTGCCGGAGAGTTCTATGGAAGTTGTGCTTAGATTGTTTAGGAATATTGTTAAGGAGCCGGAGAATGCTAAGTTTAGGAAGATTCGAATGGGTAATCCGAAGATTAGGGAGGCAGTTAGTGCGGCTGCTGGAGGGGTTGAATTGTTGGAGTTTGTAGGATTTGAGTTGAAAGAGGAGGGCGGCGAAATGTGGGCTGTTATGGAGGTTCCTGATGAGAAGAGAATTAGGTTGATTAATAAAGTTATTAGGTTATTAGAGCCTAGGAAATTAGAGCAACAAGCGGGGAGGGCACAGGATACGCCTTCTGCTGCTCCGGCTGCATCAGAAGAGCAGCAGGTTGAGCCGAAGAAGATTGATAGGCAGGTATGTTGAATCAATGCCAGTCTTTGATTTGTAATTGGATAATTTAACATTTATTGCTTTCACCTTTAATGTTCCACCATTATCTCTAGTTTGGAGTTTGGACAATTTTAATGAGCTGATTCTTTATTTCGTTATGTTATAATCTGAGAATAATATACATTAATTTGAAGGTGGTTTTGAGACTAAAAAATTCAGATTACTACAGCTTTCCAACTAGAAAACCACTGTCCTTTACAACTTTCAATAGAAAGCTTTGAGGTTTATTTTACATACAGACATTCATGAACCATATGTAAGATTTGCTGAATTGATTAGCTTGAACATATAATGTGCTGCTTGGGGAGAGATGTGAGCATGCTAAATTTGAGTCTTGGAGAAGGATGAGCTTTTGGATTTTAGCTATCTCTAGAGTTCTTGAATCATAGTGATGTGGCATTTAGTTATTCTGTTCCATTAAATTTTATCCCTAATCATTGGAGTTTTAATTTCTTCAAATGGATATATGCACAGTTAGAGTATCTTAAGAGATTATTCAGCTGGTTGCTGTCAAATTATGATGAACAGCTATTTAGTTTGTGGTTTTTATTGCATCTAGCTGCAAATATTCTTTTCAAACTTGAAAAGTTACTGGCTTTTATTTTTCTGGGATACATGCCTTTGTTGTTTTCTTGTTATTGATTGAATGATTGTTCAGTATGGTTCTATTAACTTCCAATAGCAGTTGTTTGCTCTGCTATTTAATGCTTCTTATTATTCATCAAAATTGTTTATCATTTATACCATTTCAAAATTTCTCTATTGATCTCTGTTTTTTTTATTCTCCTTTATGAGAACTGTCAAAAGTTCTCTATATTTACGCATGGCATTCAAATCTACTTGTTTGCTTTGCTAGATCCGGGTTTTCTTCTCTGTCCCAGAAAGTGTGGCAGCAAGAATTGAATTGCCAGATTCATTTTACAATTTGTCTCTTGAGGAGCTGAAAAGAGAAGCAGATGCTAGGAAGAAAAAGATTGCAGATTCTCAGCTTTTGATACCCAAGTCTTACAAGGAAAAACAAGCACAGGCTGCCAAGATGAAATACAAAAGGGCCCTTATACGAATCCAATTTCCTGATGGAGTGGTGCTTCAAGGTGTCTTTGCTCCATGGGAACCAACCAGTGCTCTCTATGAGGTCAGTCCATTCACATGATTTTACAAATACATTAGTAGTTTAATACATGATACTGGAACGAACTTCATAGATAATATCCTTGCACCATCTTGGTATCTTCCGTTTACAGATGCTCAGTTTGAGATTGAAAATTGTCCTTGGTTTTGTTCAGAACTCAGTTGATCCTGAAAATTGTTCTCAGTTTCGTGTCATTATCATGTTGGACAAACCTATCCCAACTCTGACGTGGCCTTTTTGGTTGGACCCTATCAATTAATTGTGTTGCTTTTTACTTTTTTCAGATGTGCTCCTAATCCTATCATTTTTTTGTCCAAAATCCTTTCAGCATTTTTTAGCTGCTGTAATTTCCTTTGGGTGTTTGATAACAATAAATGAAGGAAATTAGAATAAGAAATTGGCAAGCACAACTGCCTTCCATCACCTGTTCATTTGCACTGGTGGTTATGCATGAGGAATCAGGAACTGGAATGGTTTCCTTATTCTCTGTCTTGTTCCAAAACAGTGTATAAACTCTAATTTGCTGAACTTCACCCATATAAAGCCCATAGCTAGGAATATGTTTGCTATTACTACTAAGGGTGTGTTTGTGGGGGGGGGGGCGGTGTTGTAATGGGGAATAAAAATTAAAGGGTTAAAATTTGAGCTTGTTTGGTTTTTTTTTTGGAAGGGGGGAAGTTTTAATGGGTTAAAACTTAACCTCAAAATGGGGGTAAAATGTTACCCCTTTATGGAGAGGGGTAATGGGTTGGAGGAGGGGGTAAAAGTGGGTCCCACATGGTGTTATCACATCATTGTTATTTTTTATGATTTCTTTTTATTTTTTTTTATTGTATTTTTATTTATTTATGCATAAATTATTAATATGTTGGTCCCTATATTTTTATCTTCATATAATTTTACTCTTCTATTTTAACTTCAAACCAAACACAATAAATTATTACTCCCTCACTAAATTTTAACCCCCTTAACATTTATCACTCAAATGTTAACCCCTTAATTTTTAACCCCATTTTGTTAACCTCAAACCAAACTTGCACTAAATGTACTCGTATTCATATGTTCAAAAACTTGTGATTGCTCGCACTTCCTTAGTAGTTATGAATTCAATATGATGCGAACTTCTCTTTATCCCCAGTTTGTAAGCACGTCACTAAAGGACCCCAGTTTGGAGTTTGAGTTGTTGGATCCTGTACTTGTGAAGCGGCGAGTAATTCCTCATTTTCCCAATGTTGGACAGAGAGCTTCAACCCTAGGGGACGAGGGTTTGGTTCCTTCAGCTCTCATCAAATTCAGACCGAGAGAAACCGATTCCTCTGTGTTCACTGGGCTCTGTAATGAGCTTCTTGAAATTAGTGAACCACTTAATTGATTCATCAGTATCATGACATAGTAAATATCAATGCTTGTGTCTGCTTCAGCTGGGGCTTGAAGTGAGCAATTTGTAATTGTCAATGTGATAATTCAACATTTTTTATCTCTCTTTTCAGTTTGTATTTTTATATAAATTTTGTTAGTGTTAGTTCTTTCCCAAATTTATTCTAGTAAACAGATTACACTTGCCAAGAAGCTCGCTGTCATGCGATCATTATTTGCTGTAATTGCAAATAATTTGAAACATTACTTTTTGGAAATGTAAAATTTACTTGAGTTGTTGATGTACAAAGTGCAAACTCCCCATTTTATGAGAATGTTGGTGCCTATTCTTATTCTTAGCAGCATTTTATTTGGTATCGATTGCATCAAATTTTCATAAGACTGAAATCTTATTCCATATCATTCTTTCATTTCTTGGTACATGTCAGCCGTACCCTGCAGATTGAGGAGTTATACCGAAAAGTCTATTATCAAGCAAAGGGACTTTCCCTGATTGTTGACTTCGTATGCTATCTCATTCATGATGCCATAAGCATACAATGCAGAGCAACTTCAAGCTGGCTTATTCTAAAGTAAAAAAAAAAAAAAAAAATTATGACCACAAGATTTTTTGTATTTGATGAGTGTGCTGGCTATCTGAATTGACTTCACAGTGAACAAAGAAGGGCACAATTTCACGTCGGCTTGTTTTAAACAACTGATAGGACCACAACCAAAAACAAACACCTTCACAAATTATACACAAACATGATAAACTTACATAACTTTTGCATAACATGCCTTTGAATGACAAATACATTTAACAATCTATCAACTGCAGCCGACCAGAGCCATTGATTCTACTATTATTCCCTTTTCTTTACACAACACTGCATATAAAAAAAAATACATAAATAATAAAAAATTCAAATCCTCGTCTTTATATTTTTCATTTAGTTGAGTTACACAAAGTGTCGGTCAATTGATTTGAAGAATTAAATTAATTCAAAGTTTCACTGTGAGTGAAGATTACGCTTTCTTTTTATTGGATTGTTTTTCCATCTCTAAACGTTGGAAAAGGCTTCCATCATAAGCAGCTCTAACAGTATCTTTGTGCAGCAAACCATCCTTGTCCTTGCAGAGTGTGTATAGTGTCATCCATTCTGTAAAACTTGCAACCCTGCCACAATAATTTTCATTTCCATCAATTTGTTTTTGATAATGAAATTGAAGGAAATGCAAATTTACATTCTCAAAATTAAAACTAACCATCCTTTGTAGTCCTTTGCTTCTCTGTTTCCCTTTAGCATTCCCTTTAGTTCTTGTGATGTTAGCGCATTTGGATGCGACTGAGCATGCTTGTGGAAAATTTCTTCGAATTTCTCAGGAACAAACCTACGAAATAATTAATTATTATACATTTACAATCCATGTGAAATTAAAGAACCAATGTGGTCAAACAAAAACTTGTACAATAATTATTTCCACAATTTTTTATTCAGAATAAAAGTAACTAGTATATAAAATAAGAGAGCCAGCTAGCTTAGCCATGTGATTAGGTATTGTATTAAAAATGATTAACTGAAGATGCAAATTCCTCACCATACTTTTTTTAGTTGTAAAATTTATTGAAAAGAAATAAGGAATCTAAACAAATTAATATATATACCTTCCTTCAGTGTCATAGACCCCAGAATCGCTTCCATGTTTGGCGTTTTGGATGTTCTTTACTTCAATAGGAAATAATAGAGAAGGAAACTTTCCCTACAATATTGCACAGAAATACAATTTAACTTTCCCTTCTATAACTACAAGCATGGAGATATTTAGCAATTCATCCCCGTTCCTACTATACAATTGTTGAAATTATAATTTATACAGGGGTAACATATTGTTCACTAACAGTATTTTAATAGTCGCCTTCCTGAAAAAAAAATTGTTGTCATTTTAGAATAATTAATATTATCTTTTCAATTTTATTCACAAAATAAAAACTAAAATCAATTTTTCTTACTTTTTTTTGAACGAATACACTTTTTCTTAATTAATAGTGATAGTATTAGTTTTTCTTTACACCTGTTACAAAACATAGTATTAAGTACTCCATTTTATTTTAATTGAGTATTTTTGAGGTTTTTCTATATATTTTAAAACATTTGTCCATATAGTCTCCTGAGACATAGCCTAGTAGTTGAGATATATGTATTGAACTCCGGGAGTCTTAGGTTCAAATCCCCCCTCCCCCATATATATAAAAAAAAGACATTTGTCCATATATGAATTTAATGACATATCAACTTGCACAATATGTACTCATTTCATTCCTGATATTTATGATCAAGATAGAGTACAGTACAATAATTCATACGGGTCTTTCAACGCTGATAATTATGCTACCCCCAGGGACATCATTCTATTCCTGAAACTTTATACAATTGACTTATTAAATTCCTCAATTTTCTTGTAAGAGAACTCAATTTCTATTTTTAATCTATTTTACCTTTTAACTTTTATTTTTAAAACACACACACATATATTTCTTACAAGCAGTAATGGAGTCAAAAAAATTTTAATAAGCCTAATGGAATAAGGTGGTGTTGAGAAAAAAAGTGGTAGTAATAGATGAAAAAACAATAGCATAAACTATACTCCGTTCCTAATTATTTATCTGCGCTTTCAGACAATAGCATGTTCATTAAGAAAATAATTAGTATTTTTTTATTTTTACAAAAAATTATTGTGATGACTAATTTATTATTTATGTAGTAATTAATACTAAAGGGGTTAAAAAGAAAAACTCAACTTCCAATAATAATAATAATAAATATGAGAGAAGTGAGGGTAAAAGCAGTGTTTTAAAAATCAAACCGGTGAGCCCAGCGGTTTAAGGTTCAACCGGTTTAGGAATATAAGGTAATTTTTAAATTTTTTTTGATTTTTTTGAATTTTTTTATATGTAGATCGATCTAACCAGTTCAGAACCGGTTAAAACCGGTTCAATCTTAAAATCCAGTTTTTAGTATTTTCCGGACCGGATCAGTCACCGGTTCGCGGTTCAACCTGTCCGACCGGCCGGTCCAGTCCGGTTTTTAAATCAATGGGTAAAAGTGGAAAAAATTAATAATGAACTCTTGATTTCTTAAGTGAACAGATAATTTGAAATAAGAAATTTTGTTCAAAAGTACAGATAATTATGAACGAAGGGAGTAAATTAATGGGCCAAAGCTGATGTGAGCTAGTATTAAAAAAATTTTCGTTCAAATTAGTTTAATAAATAAGTTAAATTAGGAAAAAAATCGTCTCATTATGTTTACAAGCCAACATATTTATAAACTTATAAATAATAAATTTATATATTAGTAATTTGGCTTTAAATATATACTTTACATAATTTACATTATAAATTGAAACTTATTTTGCTAAAAAATTAATAATTATATAGGTGTGTAATATCACAAGAATTTTATTATTAATAAATAATCTAATTTGCAAACTATCTTGATTAAGTTTGTTTATATTTCATTAAATTTTGAATTGTAAATTAAATATAGCATATATTATATTTAGCATGACAACTCAATTTTAAACTAGCTAGTGTTGGATTTAATTCTTTCTGGTCTTGTCTAATAATACTCTCCTTTTCACTCATTAAAATACTATAAATGATATAATACTTATTTCAAAATATATATATACTTT
Source organism: Bocquillonia castaneifolia (assembly GCA_948193215.1). NCBI lineage: Eukaryota > Viridiplantae > Streptophyta > Magnoliopsida > Malpighiales > Euphorbiaceae > Bocquillonia > Bocquillonia castaneifolia. The sequence goes on from CANYLF014994757.1 coordinate 11,094, forward strand.
TTAATTTAATTTTTAAAGAACTTACTTACTCTCTTACAAATACTTTAAAGAGCTTTATTTGAATCATTTACCTATCTAACTTATTAATGATTTGAATGTTAGCTTTTGAAGTTATTGAATTACGGTTGAACTTTTTAAATTTATTTAGTACTTGAATATAAACTTGAAAATTAATCCATTTACATCAATAAATTTTAGAAATTGATCCATTTAAGCTCTAACTTAAACACTATTTAAACACTATGAATGGCTTAAAGTATTTGTTAGAGAGAAAATAAATCCTTTAAGCCATGTTTGGCATGATGAATTTTTAAAATCTATGTATTTTCCATGATTCATTGATTGTATTGTAAGATGTGGTATTTTAGAAAAGCTTCAAAATAAGGGTTTTTGAGTAGATTATATGGATTGTGTAAATCCATCATTAAAAAATTTATATACGAAACAATTGAATTGAATTGATTAAAATGAATGGATTTTACATATTCTCTCATTTGAATTCATACCAAACAAGGCTTAATTATTTGAAGCTTTTGCCAATTAGATAATAGACACAAACATTACTATTCTATTTCAAATATAATTACTTAAAAAAAAAAAAAAAAGGTCCACTGGGACATGACCTTGGCCTAACCGCCTTGGTGATATTCCAGCTCATCTCTTGTGATTCTTTTTACTCTTTTTAAACTACTACTACTTATAGTCTGATACGTGGCCAATATGAATGTACCCACCACGTTACATTCATGAGGCTGGCACAAAGTCCTACATGTTTTTTTTCTTTCCTTACGTTTTACATACATTGAACAAATATCTATCTACTACTTTTATGTATTTATTTATAAAATTTTTATCTTACGAAATTTGTTTTTGTAGATTAATTGATCGTAACATAGTTTTTTTTAATTTTGTGAAATAGAAGAAGAACGATTATAATTGATCCTCATGAAATAAAAACTTCATTCAAATTCCTAATCACTAATCCTAATTAATCATTCGATCGACTTAACAAGATGAAAAACAGGGCAAAGAGGGGATAAAAAGAATAACTAAAAAAAAATGGTTAGATCTCTATTCTAGTCCAATATTTAGTTTACTTGAAAGTTTAATTAGAAAGATGTGTAGAAGGTCCTTGCAAATGTTTAAAGTTTCCATTTATATACTATTATATTATAATAGTACTAAAAATTTATTAGAAAAAGATAAAATCAGAAACAACAGGATTAAGACTATATATGAAATAAATAAAAAAAAAAGGGGGGGATAAAGAGAGAAATACAGGGCGGGTTTTTTGGCTGAGACCAAGGTTGATGAAAATGGCACTAGCAGCAGAAAAAAGGATCCCACATCCAATTGCTCGAAAACCTGTTAAAAGTTTCATTCCCTTACATTATTTATTAAAATTAATTGCAAACCCAATAAATTAAATTAAAACGTTCACTTCATAGCTCAAAAAGAAAGAGTTAACAAGAACAAAAATAAAAAATAAAAAAAAATAACAGAATGAATACCTTGAAAGGTTTCCCATGGATAAACTATACCATCTTCATTCCTATCAAAGAAGAAAACATGCTTCTGAAGAGCGTTGTGTTCATTTGGCACAAATTTCCCTTCAAAAAAGAAACCAAAGAAAATTACATAAGAAACTTTCACTTTCTTTTACATTCACCCATATCTTATTAAAAAAGGTATTAATTTGGCTAAGCATATATATGAATACGTACCTTTTTGTCGCTTGTCACTTGTAGAAGCCATAGATGCAGAAAAAAGAGGGGCAAAAAAAAAAAAAGGAGAGGAGTTTGATTAGAGAGAAAAGTCGGTTTATGAGTATTGAAGAAGAAGAAGAAGAAGATGATGAGAATTAAATGAGAAGGAATGGTGTGCTATAACATATACATATATATATACGACTCCTTTGGTGGATTCTTGTTCTGTGTATTTATATATTTGGCAAGAAAGCAGGCTGTGTTTATAAGGATTTATATATACTAATTAAATGCTATAAATCCCCAAGCGCTATATAATATATGCTTTAAACCCCTATCGAGTTTTCTTTTCTTCTTTTTTGGGCTTGTTTTTGTAATTTTGTATGTAGAAACAGGTTATGTTTGTTCAAGAAAAGTGGACTTAAGTGTCCTTTTGTTTTATTATTATTTTTTTAATCCTGAGAATCGATTCTATTTCTAACATGTAAGTCTTCCTCATCTGTTACAATGCCTCATATTTTAACATGAAACTCCTAACTCATTACAATATAGTTACGAGTCTAATATTTGGTTTTGGTTAGTCTATCCTGAGGTCATATCCTCCCTTCAAATTAAAGGGCTGTCAAAAGGATAAACTCTTAAATATATGAAGATATAATAAAATTAATTAATTAAAGTATTATAAGTAATTTATAAGATAACTACTACTTAAAAATAAAAAACGGATGATAATTTTAAAACACCCGGAATAATAAAATGGAATGTAATTTTAGAATAATGAAGTATTTTTATAAAAAGTGGCAAAAAACAATTTCTCCTATACTAGACAATATGTCAAGACAAAAGTAAAAATAACGCTAGAAAACAAAATTAGCTGTACGTCCATGAATTCAAACATATAATTAGTTAAGAAAAAAAAATCAAAATGCATTTGGCTATAGTTGGCGAATGGCGATAATCACACGATTGAATTCACACTCTTAGCAAGGTTGAATTTTTTTTTTTTAAGATTTCAATTTAGTCATAATTTTTTTTTGACAAAAAAAAAACTGATATTAATCATTAAATCATGAGATCATATATCAGCACCATATCAAATGCTATAGAGCTTTCCACTTGGTCAAACACAGAACAAGCCACCTTAATTAGTAACTATGTTCATTGATCGAAAAATAAAAACAACAAGATATTTTAAAAGTAACTCTAAGTAACATAAAACAGATCTATAATAAATCAATAAAACATTTAGCATCTATACTAATACTGATAAAATAGGCTTGGCTCTGCGCACATGACTCCATTGTTAGCATCTTCACGGAGATCCATATCTCGTGGTATAGTATAATAATGAAATTTTCAATCGAAAAATTAGATCAAACTCCCATAAAAAATGAGAAGATAAAACTCCCACATAAGAGGAGAAACATAAAACTCTCATAAAGAGAGAAAAACAAACTAAACTAATAGATCTATTGGATGGAAACATCTAATTTATTGTGATAAAGTGAAGAAAATAAAAATCTAGAAGGGGTTTATCATTGGTGAAAGACTAGCTGATGACAACCCTAGATAAAAACAACAAAGAAGAAGAGTTTTTGAGAGAGAGAGAGGGGTGGCTAGGGTTTGGTTGAGAGAACCCCCAATTTAGTCATAATTAGTTAATTACTATATATAGTACAACCTTCATATAGGAATACTTTATATAGTAACAAACTCTATATAAGAATAATCCCAATCCCAATTTTGGCCAGTTATGAAAAGAAATAAACTCCATACTATAATAAATTGAAATCCCTATGAAAATTAATGCGAAAATAAAAAGACAAACGATTTATAATGGTTCGGCCAATGATGCCTACATCCACTTACCCAAATCTTGGGTTTTCACTAATCAACAAGATTACAAGTGTTTAGAATCATGCTAAACCTTACAAGATGATTTCTAGGCTAACCACCCAACCTATCTAAACCAACCCTTAAGTTCTCACACTAAAACCCAAGTCCCAAGTATTTCAAAGGCTAACACTTAAACCTTTCACCAGAGTTTCTAACTCTCACACCCACACACAACCCAACTAAGATTGATGTGGATCAACAAGGAGCACACAAGGCTCAAAACAAGATTAATAAAAAGAGTTTTAGCTAAAAAGCATAGAAACAAAGCAAATAGAGTAATATAGGGTTTAATTCTTTTATCTGATGTTGTGTTGCCCTAATAGTGTGTTTTAGCACTCTATTTATAGCCTCTAATGCTTTTCTAGCTGTTGGAGTAATTCAAAATTCGAATAGAGCCATTTGGAGATAAGGGAAGAAGCATTTTGGTTGTATTCAAAACCGCACACACGATCATGTCTCCCAGGCACAAGATCGTGTGTCCCTACGTGTCGTTCTCCCATTGAATTTGGCAATTTCCACTTGGCTCATATGATCTTCACACACGATCGTGTTTTATGGTCGTGTGTCCAAAGACACGACTCATGGTCGTGTGAATTGGTTGTGTGAAGGCTGGCTTTGGTTTGCTTGAATTTCCTGGCATCAAAGTGACACACGATCGTGTCTCCCAAGCATACGATCATGTGTCCCCTGTCTTCAGCCGGTTTTAAGAAAATCTGCAATCTTTCTTAGAAACATGGATTAGATAATTGACTTAGGGTTAATTGTATACATCAAAAGAGATCCTAAATCAACATAAGTTATAAATATTTTAAGTCCCATTTTGATAAAGAAAAAATATCTCCATAATGAATATATATATAAAATAAAATATCTATATAAATTTGCTTAGTACAATGATTTTATATATATATTATCTAGAATAAAATATCTATATAAATTTACTTAGTACAATGATTTTTTTATAGTCATGATATCCTTAAATTTTTGAGTGTTGAATAATTCATTAACATTAATAATCTAACTAAAATATTTCTAACTTTTAATTATAAAAAAGTTTTCAACTTTTAAATAACTATATTACCATATTGTAATATTGTAGAGGAAAAATTATATATTTTTCTAATTATATATCATAATTTTAGATATTTTAAAAGTTAATTAGTCTAAAATATTGCACATTTTCTCATAATTTATTAAAAGAAGTAATACAATATGAGATATGTTTTTAGCCAAAACTATATTATGTTATGACCTCTTTATAATAATAAAATTTAAGCTGTTCTAATAATATAACTGTATGGAAGTTTTACTGTATGTCCCAAATGATAGGTCAAAAATATTCCCAATTTTTCTCTTCATTTGTTATATAGTATATCATACATGACTTTATTTATCATTTTTCTATGTACTCCTGAGTTAGTGGTTTCGTCATAGTTTTAGGCTCTCTTCTTTTTTTTTGTCATGAATATGAATTTAAATTCCTAGGAATTTTAACATAAAAATTTTAAATTTTAAATATTTTATTTTTCAATGAATTTAAAATTTTATTTAGAAATCTAAATATTTATTGTTTAAAATCAAATTAAAACTTTTATATAATTTAAATCTCTTGTATAAATTATCATGAATCATAATTCTCACACTATTTCAAAAAGAACAGACCCTAGAAGTTCATTAAAACAAAACAAACTTAGTGAGGAAACAAGTGAATTTGCATGTACAATTCTACCATTACTTTCTCTTTTTTTTTTTTTTTCTTGTTACTATTATCTTTTTATACAGGAGTAATTATTCTTTTCCCCGAGATTCGATAGAATCTAATTTTTATCCCTATGTTTTCAAAATTTAATTTTTTTTCATTTCTTTATTTTGCTAAATTTTATCCCTCCATTAGGAAGTCCATTGATCAAACAACTAGTAATCCCACAAAAATATAATATTTATTATTTACCCTCCATGATTTGTTGTATTATACAAGTTAGTGTTTTAAGTAATAAAATTTATATAAAAAATACCTTAAATTATTAAATACACTTTTGACTATATATAATAAAAATGAATATTTCATAATTTATTATCATTTTAAATATTAAATTTTAAAATATATTAAAAAATTATTTTTCTAAAATAAAATATTGAAATTTCTCTGTGAAGGCCAAAGATTATAGTAAATATTTACGTTGCATAGTGAGTCAAATGCGACTAATTCTAAATTATGGTTAAAGCTAGATAAGATTTTTTTTTTTTAACCCAAATTGGATTCATTATGATTAGAAAATTAATAAATTATGCTAAGTCAAATAAAGTAATTTTTATTGTCACAACTAAATTTTTAATTTTCGTTTTAATTTTACTAGTGATGTTTGCCTAAATACTGTTTAAATTTTTTTTCCAAAAAGTAAAATAACATAAAAAAAAAGATAAAGATATATGGGTAACTTTATTGGTAGTGACTAGTAAAGGTTTGTACAGGTGGCAAAGTCCTTCAAGTTTCAAAGAGAGGTCTCGAGTTCGAGCATCATCTTCTCTAGGAGAGGACAGGAGGCTCAAATGGGCCATAACTAGGTGCTAACTCCCTCGCAGTGGATTAGTCTGGATTCCAAAGACCTGTGATACTATTGAGGTAATAACTATATAAAAAAAATTATTAGTAGTGATTTATTTTATTAAAAAGTGAATTACAAGAATAATTTTAAGTTAATATACTAAAAATTGAAATATATCTAACATATCGATATTAAAAATTAAAATATGATAAAATGTTATAAATATACATGTATATCAGTTCTATTTTAATAATTTTCTTTTAGTTTACAAAATTTAGTAATAATTTATTTTCCAAAACATAATTTTTAAGTATATTTCAATTGTTAATATTTTAAATTAAAAATTATAGTAAATTATGAAATATCAATAGTAAATTATGAAATATCAATCTTTATTACAGATGGTCAAT
>CANYLF015001253.1:0-11716 GCA_948193215.1 Bocquillonia castaneifolia
TAAATATAATATGTGTGTGTGAATGTAAAACAAATTATATAATTATTTCTTAAAAAAATCATAATTAATAATAAGCCTGATTCATGGAAACCCATAAATATATAATCATACAATTAAATTTATTAGTATAAAATTAATTCTGTAAAAAAAATCTAAAACCAATTATCAATAAAAAAAATATACAACACGTGTAAATTTTTTTAAAAGATTTTTTTTGTCAAAAAGCTATATTTTCCTAAAAAGCTCTAAAATCGAGCATAAGTAATATGCAACGGATTTTGAACAAAAAAAACTACATGTTGTATATTGGAGATTCTCACCAAACACCTTTTATAGAAGTATATCTGGTAAATTATTCATTATAAATTAATAATGATATTCGTAATATACATGTTTAACAAAAAAATGTTTACTAGAACATTCTTTTTTTTTTTAATAATTCTACTAGAAAATTCTTATGATTAATTTATTTAATATTAAATGAATTGTTATTTACTCTTTTTAAATAGTATAAATATGAAGTGAAAATAAATTCTTTTAAGATAGTTTTCAACAATACAGATGGAAAAATGAGTCAAATTTTTTTTGTAATATATTTAATGACTAAATGTTAAAAAAATTATATTATTATGTGTCATTTAAAATTTTTAAATCAAGTCTATATTAAGTTTCGAGTTATATGTTGGGTTTGGGTTTTTGCGATGTCACCTGAGTTATGTTAATGTTGGATATTTTTGGGTAATTTTCACTTACGGTCCCCCAACTTCATTCTCTCTCCTATCATTATCCCTCAACTTTTTTTTAACTAGAAAATCATCCAACTATGAATTTATAACACAAAAGTTCTCGCCCCATTGACCACCCTTTCTAAAAATTCATTTTAATAAATTTTAATATGAAACTTTAAATATGAGTCAAGAAAAAAGAAATCTAATTTATAAAATAATAATGATAATTTTTTGACTGTGAAATTATGTGTTTTCTATTTTTGAATTGAATAAAATTGAAAAATTCATATAAAAATGATAACATGTCCAAATGATCTAAAATTTGGTGAGAGGAAATAATCAAATATGCCCAATTTATTGGAATAAAATGTGGTAAAATTGTAAGGAAGGATAATATAGTCTTTTTATTCTTGTAATTAAGTGTTAATTAAAGAATTAATGCATTCTAGATAGTTTGTAGATAGTTACATTTTAGGCATAGAGATTTATCCAAAAAAAAAAAAACCAACTCAACTCAAAAAAATCAAACCAACTATAGAGGCTCGAGATACCAATTATTTATTTAATCCTAGCTAATTGCCCGAGAATTAGTAGATGCTAGTCTTAGAGCATGCCAAGAGTCTTTTTGTGAGGCTCTTTATTTCATGAGGTGGAATAATAATTTTTTTTTTAATTGTCTCTATTTTTTCTTTAATTGAGAACGTTATTCAATCCACGAGAAGTGGAGAAAAAACACAAGATGGTTTCACCACTTACGACTACACCACCGAAACGAAAATTGTGTGCGAAAAATCGCATCAAAACTACGAAATATATCATTCCCATTATAGGGAAAGTCCCTAAAGCCAACCTTATAATAAAATACCGCCTCACAAAGACAAGCATAAAGTGTGTTATCTAAAATAGGATAGGAATTATTGAAAACTTATTGATAGTTTGGAGTTTGGATGTATATCTATAAAGTCGATCATGGAAAATATCCACATTTCATGAAGTCTGATAATAGCCGAAAAAATGTTTCCTAGAGAAGACACATTGGTGATCTGATTAAAGAACTGTAATTAAACGCTTTTGTGAAGCGACTAATTTGAGATGAGTGTGGTATTGAAGCGTGACACATCCTAATTGGGAGCTCTACCACAACATACATATCAAACTGTATGTGCTATTGTTCAACCGTAATAGGGAATGACAGAATGGATCCCTGCTTCGTCATTGTAGAGCCCTAGTGAATGATATATTCATATTTATACCCTTTGGGGCTTAGAACTATGTTTTGAAGTGGATACTTGATGATGTTACTTTAGCATGGCAACCAAGGATGATAAATGATGCATCTAACAAATCATGTCTAGGAAAGCTGTCAAGTGGATATGAATTGATACGAGTATTTGAGGAAGAATCAATTAATATCATACTATGTTTAAGATTGTTGTTTATTACCCGGGCGATCATAGTGAGTTAGTTATTCAATATGATCATAAGTACAATATAGATGATCATGTAGTGCGCTTTTAAAATTATTGAGTGGTCAGAGACACATTATTTTTATGGTTATTTTGATTTGGGGTATATGACGAGTAACTATTATTTATATATTAATGTTATATTAGTTTGGTGGCAGCTTAATATAACATTGTTTTTGACTTTACCTTTTCTCGTCATGGTCGCACACTCCATTTCTCGTATGAAAGATCAAATGCTATGAGAAAATAAGAGATATGAGTGTGTCTGAGTGGGAGATGTAATATTAGATGCATTCAAACTGGGCATATTTATCTAATCTGTAGTTTAAATTAAATAATAGTTGTGTTTGATAAAATTCAAGTGAAACTCAAACACATAAATACAATGTATCTGGACATTGTTATAAAGTTGAGGGTTAGTGAGACTCTTTAACTTTGACTACAGATAAATACATACGTAATTTTGTATGTAGAAAAATAAACGCTCTTCTTCTCTCTCATTCACGGTACAGAGAGTAAATTATATTTTCTATAAAATTTAGATCTTAGGGTTACCACCTATAAGCTTTGGAATTTAGAGTGTGTAGAATAGTGGGAGACTCTAGTAGCCATACCACAAAAGAAAGATTATCATCTACTGTGATCGTGATCAAGAGAGCTGTTCTTGCAAATCAGATACGGAAGTTTGAGTGAACTATAATTACAAGCTAAACGATTCTGAGTGTTGATTCAGTCAATCATATGGGTAAATCTGTTAGACCTTATATTTAATTTTTATAACATAAACCAATCTTGCAGAATCACAAAAGCACGTCAATTATAAGGCAAATTAATAAAAGAAATCCTTAACAGACTACAATAAAGTCATTAAAATTTTAGCTTCTTTTAGAAAACAAGAGAGGAAAACACTATCCTTCAATGATGGTTTGAGACTAATTAAGTTGAATGGCAAACTTAATTAGCGGCTTGCTGCACCGAGTGACTACTTTCATTAGTCGATGATTGTCCGCTTTCCATCGTCAATGATTCAGCAGGATACAAAACAGGCCTTGGAGGCAATTGAAGACTTTCCAAATCTCCCTCGAGCATTTCCACAACTTTGTTCATTGGAGGCCGATTCGAGGGCTGCATTTGTATACACCATAATCCTGTTAAAATCATTTTTATAGCTATTTTATTTTCCTCCGTCTAACTTTCCATTGGAAAGTTGGTCGTAAACCCTAAATGGATAATAAATTTCATTTAAATTTTCTGCTGCTGGATTCAAATTCTTCCGTTGGCCTGCCGTTTCCAGTACCAACATTCCAAAACTATAAACATCTGCTTTATACGATACAAGTCCAATGTTTTTGTAAAACAACTCTGGTGCCATATACCCTATTGTTCCTCTTGCTGCTGTAAGAGTTGCAATGCTTCCCTTTGTTGGATATAATTTTGCAAGACCAAAATCAGAAATTTTTGGAGTCCAATTTTCGTCAAGAAGAATATTGTGAGGTTTGATGTCAAAATGGAGGATTTGCATGCAACTATTCAATGCCTCGAGCCTCCTGAATACAAATCTCATAAAATTTTTCCCAACTTAGAAGGGTAGATCCTTGTCGATGAAAAATATGATTGTTAAGAGATCCATTTGGCATGAATTCATAAACAAGAGCACGTTTTGATCCCTCAACACAGAAACCAATTAATCGCACCACATTCACATGATAGATCCTACCAATTGTAGCCACTTCATTGATAAAATCCTGTCCCTTAGCTTTAGAAGAACTCAACATCTTTACTGCTGCAAATTGTCCACTACGAAGCATTCCTTTATATACACAACCAAAGCCTCCTTCACCTAACTTTTCCTTGAATTTGTTTGTGATTTTTTTAATGTCTGAGTATGCATATCTTATAGGAAACAAGTTATTTTGATTTTGTAGGAATTCTTCAATTTCGCTATATCCTGATAAGTGTCTCCTTTTCCATTTATCTATGATAAGTGCAATTACACATAGTGTTCCAAAACAATTTCTTACAGCAAGAAGCATACCTGGATGAAATAGATGGAACCATTAAAAAGGGATCAATCATTAGTAATGGTTGATTTTTTTTTGGTAAAAACATGTATTTTATCGTGAATTTTGGTGAAATTATTGAATATATCATATACTTTCAATCATTATTAAAAACAATATAAACTTTGAGATATATATATATATATATATATATATATATATATATATATCATACTTTGAAAAAACACATACCATTGATTATGTGGCATGTCGACATCATTATGTTTGATAATTGGTCTAATTATCAAAAAAATATCATAACTTTCCGACGTGTAATAATTATATCACAAGCTTTCACTAATTGAATAATAAATGCTAATCTATCAATATTTAAAAAAAAACACTCTATAATCACTTTTTCAATAAAAATAATCATCATAACTTGTCATAATATTAATTTTTAAAGGCAATGTGAGTCGTAATATTAAATTAATGTTGGTTATTTAGAATGGTTAAAATGCATAAATTTATTTCAAACTACTTGTTCTCATTTAGAAAATAAGTTAAAACATGTGCTTTTTTCAAAAAAAATAAAACATTATGTTTTGGCTCTTATAACGATGGATTCAATTTATTAATTTAATATCTTATTTTTCTTTAAAAACTTTACTACATTGAGCCACATGATCGTTAATTTGATGTGCAACTATTGAAAGTTTATGATATAATTGTTAAAAACATAAAATTTGAGAAAATTTAATTCGTAATTAGGCCTTGATAATTTCATTAAGGGATAATAGTCTTGTATATCCTTATATTTTCACTAAATTTCAATTTTATCACAATCTTTAAATCATTCTAATCTGCTCTATCATGTTTGCTATTTTCAAAAAAATATCCAATCGTGTATTTTTTATTTCAAATTTACCCAACTATGTAAGTTATGTTGACATATCAAACTTTCAATTGTGCCACTTAGCATCATATTGAACATGTGACACTATTGAGAAATATGTCATATTAGCTTATATACCTTATTGAATAGACTTAAAACAAAATGTAAATATGATGGACCAAACTTGAATGATTTAAATGTTAGGATATAATTGAAATTTGATAAAAAGAGATGAAGATATATAATACTATTATCCCTTCGATTATATTATATTATATATTTGATAATATCTTTAAAGTTCATGCTAAAATTGATATCCATCCCAACATGCCACAGATGAATAGCTCTCTACGTCAATATGCCATATAATTAATAGCATGTGTCATTTCAAAGTATGATATATTTTATAAAAGCTGCAAAGTTTCTATAGTATTTTGTAAAGTTTTAAAAGAAAAAATATATATTATATAATTTTACTAATTAAATCTCATGATAAAAGATAGATGATTTTATTATTTTATTTTTTTGTCTTGCTGAATTCAAGAGTATTGCTCTTGGAAGTATATATGTGGGTATATATTTTAAGAATGAAAGGAGCTCGCTTACCAAGGACGTGTAACATGCTTCCTGAAGGGAAAACACACACAGAAAAGAACAAAAAAAATGGAAAGTTATAGCTATTCTTGTCAAGTCAATATAACTGAACCATATATATGTAGGAAATAATCATACCTATGAATACCGTGATTATGTAGTCCCAAATACCTTCATTAAAAAATGAAATATAAAGATCAACTAATTAAATTCCATCACAGAATTAATTAATAGTTTACTATTTATGTTTCTGTACATACTAGATAGCTAATTATGTTTCCAGCGATCGATGAATCATGACAAAAATACTTATATATCATATTGAAACGGCAATAATAAAAAGCTTAAAATTCTATGCACCATTTGATTAAATTGAGAGAATATTGACCAAATCAATCAAGCAAACACCGTTTTACACTTGAGAATAAAAACTTGACTTAACTCGTTTGATTCTTGATCAAGTTCTCGATATTTTTCTATACTTGATCAAGTACAGGTCATTAAAAATTTCTAAAAGACAAACAAATTGATCCATGTATCCAAAATTTTCATCCTTCTCATATTTGATTTAAACCAGACTGAATTTTTTATGATTTTTAAAATCATACTGAATCGAAGTACGTACATAGACTTCAGTCATTTCATTTAAATTTAAATTTAAAATTTAATTACATTTTTAATCAAGTTTTCACTTACAAGATAATGTATTAAATTTTATTTTGACAATATTTATTCATAATTGATTTTTTTACCGTTTATCTTGAGTAAAAAAAATTCATAAAATACCATAAAATATATTAGTTAAATTAAATACTTGAATTTTTTATATTAAAAAATCCCTTATATTTTACACTTTTTAATAAAATCTTTCTTTTACCCCATCGATTCAAAATTTGGCCCCCTTTAACCACAATTGTGAGTCCACCCCTATTGAAAGGTCTAAGATGTGTATATCAAGCACAACCTTGAGTCAAACGTGACAACTAGGAAAAAAAAAAAAATCCCAAAACATTGTTTTTGAAGGGATATTATCCGAAAGTTTTTTGATGTATAATCTTAACCACAAATTATTTGGAGAGAAACTTTTATCACATCAATAAAATTTATATAGATGAGTAAGATGAAATTAGCATATTTAAACATAATTATGCAAATAAAAACAATTATGGAATTGTTGTATCAGATTAGAAAACGAGTTAGCCAGAATAATAAAAATATCATTAAAAAGATAATAATAAAATAAAATGAATTAATGCTTTATAATTAACATACTCTCTCCGCAGCAGAGATCATTTGTGCTGTTCATATAGCATCTTCGTGAAGGACATTTTCCACAGTTTATGTTGAACCATGAAAGCTCAAAACCATGAGCCAAGTATATGTGAATTTGGGTGTAAGACAAATTTTTGAATCTGTAATATTCTCCGGCTGGAAACATGGACACCATATCTACTCTGCAAGATTCCTTCAAATCTGATGCATACATCCGTCCTATATTAACATAAGAATAATGAGACGAGTTTACTCCATTGATGAAGCATGGAGTCGTTTCCACATACAGAGGAGAATTCTCTGGATTTTCACAGTCCATAAAAATAATCTCCTGCGATAACTCTACAAATCCATGTGAGTCTGATCTTTTTTAAAAGCCAAGAGAATATGGATCAAGCAATCGAATGTGAAATTACCGTAGTTTATTGATTGCACGTAATACTTCCCTCCCAGCAGCAGTTAAATTATTTTCACAAGATAGGCTGTCTCTGGAATCTCCGCAGTCTTTTGGATCAGTTTGAAGTCGGAAAGGGGAGCTAATATTACCCACAATACCACATGCTGAAGGACCACAATGATGCGTCTCTTCAGCCAAACAAGTTTTGGACAGTACAAGGAAAAGATAGCAGGCTGTGGAACCTGCAAAGAGAAGTCTTTCTTTGTTCATTGGAGGACAGATCGATTTTCTCTGTGTCAGTCTATGGATGAGAATAACACTATTGTGTTTATTTAGAGCCACTACATGGAAACAAACTTCAGTAAATAACACTATGTACTGTTTTTTTGAACTTATTTATAAAGTTAAAGGAGTTTATTTGGGTTTTTATGTTTAGAGATTAGGCTTTTTATTTTTAGAGTTGGGCTTTTTAATTTTAGAGTTGGCCTTTGATACGAATCACTACCCTAAGTCCTAAAAGCCCAGAGGGCCCATTGTATGCTAGGCTTACGTTAGCTCTTTATATGTCCTGACACCTTGAATCCTAAGTCAAGGGGGACTCTCACCACACAAGGGGGTTCTTAATTCTAAGGGGACTCTGACTCATTACAACAAAGAAGGACTCCTAAACCCATCAGGACAAGGATTCATGGGTTTAAGGGGATTGTTCCTACTACTATATAAACCCCTGCCATTTAGGGGATCATGTATCGTTCTCTCATTCACATACATTCATAACTCTCCAGAAGATATCTCTAACTTAAGTATTGGAGTCAGACCCCGAGGACCACCCAAAGTGTACCCTTGTTTTGCAGGTTCCGGGACTTAGCACAGCTCAGGCGATACTCAGGTAAGGGGAACGTCCTGAACGTTTCATTGGTGCGGTGAGCGTGGACTGTTTTTTTTTCATTATGACGAATAACGACCCCTCCTATGGTTTACCTCCTAGTTTCTTTGGCTCAGGAGGACTTCCGGCGTGGATGCCACAACCACCCAGAACTACTTAGGGTATTCCCCCCACTCAACAACCGCCTAGATTTCTAGTTCCCACTGGTAATCAAACTCTTCAATGTACTTTAACTTTTGAATATGTTCCCCAATTTATCCCACCTGCTGCACCTCAGGGGGACAATTTTGATGGCAAAAGAAAGGAAGTAGAGAATGACCTGGATGATGCATCTTCTCATCCTATTAACACAAGAGGAAAGGAGGGGAGTAGCATGATTAGCACAGCTGATGTAGCCAGAATTTTGGACGAAGCATGTCAGAAGTTTGATGATAAAATCCAGGACATTAAAGGCTGAATAGAAACAAGGGACAAACAACCTAAAAAGAAGGCCAAGAAGAAAACATAGAAAGTTGCCCCTTCAGTCATGGAGATTAATGAGAAAATGCCTAAAAGGGGAGACCAGTAATTAGAAAGGGCAATAGCACGAAGGGTGGAACAGGAGGAAGACGAAAATTAAAAAATAGAAAAACAAGTTAGAGAAGTCATTGGCAAGATGGGCATGCAAGATTTCAACCCTGGGTTCAATTTAAAGAATGAGTCGCCCTTGGCTCAACACATTCTAGGTAAACCTCTACCCAAAGGGTTTAAGTTCCCTACACTAGATGTTTATTCTGGAAAGTCCGATCCTGCAAGCCACGTCTACAAATTCCAGACATCTATGAGTGTCCAAACTAATGAGGACTATATATGGTGCAAATTCTTCCCTACCACCTAACAGGGGAACGCTGTGGATTGGTACAAAACATTACCCCCTCATTCAATACACTCCTTTAGACAACTCGCCACAACATTCAGGCAGAGATTTACAGCCTCCATTCAACAGAAAAAGGTGTCAACAGACCTATTCTCCATCCAGCAAAGGGAAGGCGAACCCTTAAGGAAATATATAGAGCGGTTCAATGTTGAGATTGCCAAGATAGAAGATTTGAATCAGGGTGTAGCTTGCTCTACTATGCTCCATGGTACAACAAACGAGGAATTCAGGAAGGAGTTGTTAGCCAAGGCTCCTAACAATGTAGAAGCCCTAATGGCACTCACCAACACAGCCATAAGAGTGGATGATGATCAATATTATCTGAAGAGAATGAAAGAATATAAAAGGGAGCTTTCCCCAAGGGTAGATAGGCGATCTCCTAAAAGAAGTAAAAATTTAGGTAGTAATAATGGGTCTAAGAGCTCCAATCTTCCCAAATACACACCCCTTATCACATTACTAGAATTTATCGATTTAGCAATGAAAATTAGCAACAGATTTATTCCATTGCTAATTAGCAACGGATTTTATAAAATTACCAACGGATTAAAAATCCGTTGCTAATTAGCAACGAGTTTTATTTTCGTTGCTAATTTTATAAAATCAGTTGGATCTGAATATCATTTATAGAAGAAGAGAACCGATATTTGACTTTCTTTTTTATTGGAGTAGAAGACTTGTCATAAGCAATTTCTGGTGAACTATCACAATCTTCACTATTGGTATCAATGTTGATTTTGTTATCAACAATAGTAGATTTACCCTTTTTCTTCTCAAAAAAATTTGTCAATTTTAGCAGGCTAATCTCTTCATCAGTTGGATGTAAGTTGTGCAGATTTAACTAGAACAGATTGAAAAGAAAAGAAATTAGAATAATTATGTTGTATATAATTAGTAAACTTCAAGTCTACTTATTGTATACTTTAGTCTCTTGTATATGACAGTCTACTTATTGTATATTTATTGTATACTTTTCATGTACTTATTATATACTTATGTTATTAAATTAATAGAGAAAACTTACTTATTTTGTACTCTGATTGAAGATGTTTCTTTCCACAAATTTGAAGTCTACTACATTAGAAGATTCCCATCAAAGAATACGAGGAATATCAAAACATTTACAGTTGGCAACAATTTCGTTTATGAAAGGACAACATTCAAAAAACCATGTTTACAATGCTAAAGGGAACCCATCCAGTCAATAATATGAAGGCAAATCTTTTTCACCTTTCTTTAATGCATTTAAGTTCCATTTTAATGATTCCAATGTGAGATAGAACAAATCTGATCCCTAAGCAAATGTTTCAAAATCTCCACTATCAATTATACTGAAGACTTTGTCATTAATTATTTTATTAGATTTGTTGTATAATAAACACTCTATCAGATATAACACGGCAAGTTTTACTGCATCTTCATCATTAGCATTTTTCTTAGACAAAAAAGCATGCTTAACAGTTTTCTTTGTAATATTCCTTAAGCCTTTGAAACATATAATCTTGAACTGAGAAAATTGACCATTGTATTTATTAAAGTCACAATTTCCAAAACATTTCAATCTAGTGACTACAGAAAATTCTTCCATTCTAAACTTAAGAAGTTTTCCAGAAATATTAAACCATATCTGAAATTCATTCCTTTGCTCCACTTCTCTCAATAAAAGGGAATGAATTAATTCAGATTGCAGTTTATAGCATTTCATGTTAAGAAATTTACCAAAACAAGTCTCCTTAAAAAGACAGATTCGTTCATCAGTAAGTTTCTTCAATATATTTGCTATGACTTCATCACCTTCGTTATGTTGAACTTTTATTTTAACATATTTCTCTCTCTTTATGTAACATTCCCAATCTTGAAATAAAAACATTCAATATAAGTTATACCATAAAAAAATAAAAAATAAACTTGAAAAACAAAAAAAAATGTAATCATATTATCATACCTCAAAAGAATCAACAACTTTTTCTTCACTCTCAGTTGTGAAAGAACGAGATTTAGAAGAATCTGTATTTTTTTTAAGTTTGGATTTCTTCCTAAAATCAGGATCTGGATTAACGCTATCTTTATTCTTCCTCTTCTTTTCATTAACAAGACTGTTATCTTTCTTCATTTCTGAAAATAGAAACAAACAAAATGAAAATGCCAGAAATAGTCAAATGATTATGAATTTTTTTTATTATATCAGCAGTACTGAGAAAAAGAACATCAGGGTTTTTGTCTTTTTTTTAGTAACAAAAGTGAGAAGAAAAATGAACGGTAGTAACCGTTTGGGGCCAAATTTTGAAATTAGAAGCCCAAAGCTTCAACAATAAAGAAGTGAGAATATATATATATATATATTTTTTTTTTCTAGGATTTAAAGTATATTGGAAGTAAACGGTAAGTAAATAAGAAATATATACAATAAAATTTTTAGACAATTATTGTAATGACCGTAATTTTCGGTTTTTCAATTTCTAAGCCCGGGAGTGTATTTTTGTCATTTATTGCGTTTTTACTGTTATTAATTAAAAATAATAGTAAACGATGTCCGTTTAATTTAAAATTTTGCACGGGCTG
>CANYLF015010387.1:0-13524 GCA_948193215.1 Bocquillonia castaneifolia
CAACCCGTTAACCTGACACGTTTGAACCCATTTAATTAAACATGTTGTGAGTCAACCTATTTAACAGAACCCATTTAAACCCAATTAATTATTTAAATAATAATATGTAATAATATAAGATAGATCAATTCAACATAATAGTAAAAAAAACATATAAAGTTGAGAATTTAATAGAATTCTAAAATAAAAGATATACAAATAATTTAAATGGGTCTTAACATGTTTATATGGGTCGTGTTAAATGAGTTAACACGATAATCCATTTAATTAAACGTGTTTAATCGTGTCTAAAATGGTTAAGCGTGTTTTACCTGTTTAGACCCAAAAATAAATGGGTTGATCCGTTTATGACCCGAACCCATTTATATCAAACACAAACCGCTTAACTTTATGTCGTGTCGTGTCATTTAATCGTGTCGTGTCAAAAATTGCCATGTCTAGTAATAAATAAGACGAGGGAAGAGGACAAGTCCACAAAGGCCAACGCAAGAAAGTGAGAAATATAAAATATCATCGCCCATCAAAATTAATTGTCATTCTAGTGGGTTACAAGATTATTCCTTTTTTTCCCATAATAAGATAAGCTAGATAAGAGATGGCGAAACGTACCATATTTATAAGTATCCATTCGGACTCTATCCAGTTAAACAGGTAATATTCAGTTTGACTAGATAATAAGTATGGATAGTATTCATACTCAAAAATATCATAGGATACGGGTGGGTAAGGATAATGTACTACCCCACTCATACCGTTATTCATATCCTACCTAAATTATTGGATTTTACCGAAATCCATACCCATATATATATATATATATATTTATTTATTTATTTATTTACTCTCTTTTTTTATTGATTTAAGTTGGCTTAATTATATTTCAGTTATTAAAATATTAAAATTACTTGTTTTTTAAACGGAATGAGTAATATTAGTGTTTCTCTGATTGAATTTAGTTAAGTTTAATAACTTGAATGAATTTATAAGTTTTATTTTAATATTTCTTTATATATATATATATATATATATATATATATAATTTAATTTAATCCATAATGATTCAATTTTTAGTGTTAAATTTATGTAAATATTTATAAATTAATATCCATGGATTACCCACGAGTACCCAAACCCTATGAGTTTGGGTATGGGTACAATTTTCTTTAACCACTAGGGTATGGGTATGGGTACAGATAAAATTTTATAATTTGGCCATTGATAAGGGTATCATAGTACCCTACCCATACTGCAGATAAGGAGATTTTGCCTCAAAGCCTGAGCCATGACTAGCAATTGCGGCACTGTATGTTCAGCTACGGGGCTAAAGTGGTAGTCGCCACCAGAACAGGCATCGAGAATGTCTTACAAGGTGTACATCCCAATTCTTCTTAAGAATATGAAGGATGCATTGACCCCAGAGATTCAAGGATCGGACTTATCAATTCCCGAAAGTGATTCTTTACCCAATACTCCTAGTATTATACCAACCTGCATTCCTTCTAACAAAGCAATAAAACACACAACAATTTATAACCTTCCTTTTACATATATACATGCAATAGTGAGTTTCTATTAATAAACAAGAGTTAATTTTAAGGATTACCAACTATTAATTAAGGTCAATTTACATGCAAAAGAGCCATAACATAGCACATAACAACCAACACATCAACACAACCTAAGGTTTCTGCCATTTTAGACCTAAAGTGATTACCAAATAGCATTATTTAACCAATTACATGCAAAAACAAACCTAAACAGTTACCAAAGAAGGTTCAAAAGCTTACCTCATCGCTACATTCCACGTGAAAGCTACTAGATACTTATTTACAAACTTGCAGAACCACATATTTTAACAAAACAAAACCTCGGGAAGCTAAAGAAGTAGCAATGCCACTTCAGGGACTGGCGTTTGGGCCCAACGCCACTTACCCATAGGCATTTGGGCCTAACGCCACCCCTGCTTGTAGCGTTAGTGATTAGATCGAGAACAGAAGATGCAATTTGACAAAAAATAAGGTTTTCGGGTTTACCAAGCCCCAAAAATACACATACAGAGACAAAAATGCATAAAATAATCACCAAAACACACAAAAATGCATGAAACATGGCAAAACAACCTAGATCTAATCATGCTATGCATAAAAAACAACAAAACACAAACTTTGCATGCAAGACATCAAAGGATTCATCTTTAAAACATAAACGCAAAAAAGATACAAGCTTTATGTACAAAACATGTAAAAGACATAAATTTTATTCACAAAACATTGAAACAACATGATTTTGAATGTTATAATGTAAAGAAACAAGCTTTATTCATGAAACATGCAAAAAAATCACAACTTTAGGCATCAAAACTTTAAAAAAAACATAACCTTTATGCATTAAAACTCAAAAAGAAATAATTTTTATGCATTTAAAACAAGTTCATGACATTAAATGATTTAAATCTAAAAAATAACATGAAGAAACATGCAAAGAAAACAACTTTACATAACAAAAGATAGAAAATGTGCAATCTTTATGCATTAAAACTCAAAAGACATGACTTTTAGGCAAAAGAAGTAAGCTTTATGCAAAAGAAATGATTTTCATTTGATAAAACGTAAAAAGAAAGAACTTTATACATAAAAAAACATTTAAATGATAGCAAACAATGCAGATCTGAACATACAAACACATAAACAAGAAAAAAAAATGCAACTTTTAGCAATTATGAAGCATGAACAGGGCATTTTATGATGCAAAAATAAAAGAAACATGCAAAAATGTTATTTAGACATGCAAACAGAAATTACAGCCATGGAAACATCATAAAAAGAATTAATCATAACATGAAAATCATGAAACAATGAAAATTCAAAGAAAATCAAAGAAGAAACAAAGAAATAAGGTGACTTACCTTTCAAGAAATCACCTAGAAGCGCTTGATAACCCTCAAATCTAATTTGAGTGACTTTCTTATTGCTTTTTGTTGATTGAAGACTGCTGGAACTTAGCTTCAATGAATTAGAACTCCAAAAACACCTCTTTAATGCAAGAATCAAAGAGTTTTAGCTTGTTTTATGAAAAACCAATGTAAAGTGAGTGTCTTTAGCTATGAATGAGTTTTAGAGCATTAGTAAGAATTACTAAACCCTAAAATTCATATGGAATGTCTGCCTCTCCCTAAAACCTAGTTTTAGACGTCTTTTTATACCCTATTTAGCTTAAAACTTAAGTTAGGTTACCACAATAAGTTTCCTATTGAAATACCATGACTTAAGGCTAAAGCAAAGGATATTTTGGACAAAAATAGCCCTCCAGAGCTTTGGGACGCGTGTATGACTCATACGGGCCATCTCAGGCCGAAACAGCTCGAAAATGGGCTTTTTATAGCTGAGATCGTCTGACTGGCGTTGGGGGCCCAACTCTAGTCTTTCTTGTGACGTTGAGCCCAATGCCAGTCACATGAGTGGCGTTAGGTCCAACTCCACTTGGAAGAGTGGCATTGGGCCCTTTTGGGCCTCCAAACGTCTGATTTTGTAAAAACTTAAAACTGAGAAAATGTACGAAATGATCTCAACTATCACCTAGTAAAATTTCAAGTCATTTGGACACTTGTAGAAAATGTTATGATGAAAACCGTCTGAGAAATGTATCGTTATGCTCAAAACCGGATTTTAGGAAAAACGTGCTATGCAAGCTTCGAAAACACTCAAAGTGAAGAAAATATAATCTCTAAAAAGAAATGTCAACTCAATCCATGCTACTTAAAACATGAATGATCATCACTAGACCTCCGAGCCGCTTCCGTATTCCTGTGTCAAAAATTAAGTGTTAACAGTTTGCCCCTGCTATGTCTGAGGTTTCTAGTATTATCCAATAATATGAAAAATGACGGCAAAGCCAAAACACATAATTTTGAAAAGAATTACATACCTTGACTTCGGTGTGCGAAGCTTAACCTTGGACCTCGGCTGCCTTGGCTTAACTCCACGGGGATTTACCTGACTAGACTCTCAGGGTTTAGGAATTTGATCTCGAACGTCAGCTGCCTTGACCAACTCCATGGGGAAATATGCAATTTAGGAATACTATCCATGTGAAGAATTGGAATACTATCCAAGTGCAAGAATACTATCTTGGTGAGAAATTTAGAATACTATCCAGGTGCAGGAATACTATCCTGGCTTAAGAGTTGGAATACTATCCAGATGTTGGAATCCCATCCTGGCTTGGAAAGTGGAATACTATCCAAATGCAGGATCCTATCCTGGCTCGGGAGTTGGAATACTATCCAGATGCAGGAATCCTATCCTGGCTTGAGAAGTGGAATACTATCCAGATGAAGGAATCTTATCCTGGCTGTTTCATTGGAGAATATCTATTTACTGAGACTTAGATTCTGACTACCACTGGGTATGTTTCTTCTTTTGCCAGAATAACTCTATTAAGGAAATAAAATTATTCTACTTTAGGAAAGAACTTCTTACTTTGATTATTAATCAGAATAACTCCACTGGGGAATACAAGCTTATTGAGAGAATTGAGCTTGAAATAACTACGCTGGGGAAAATAAAAATCCCTCAAAATACTTCTGGCATTACTTTCACAGGGGAAAAATATCTTCCAGACATAAAATTATCACTTATATCCCCATGCTTACTCCAAATATCTTATAAATTTGAAATAAGAAAAGAGATCTTCGAAAAAGAAATTTTCTGCAATGTCTATCATTTCTTCTGTAATCCTCTATCATTCTCTGTCATTCTGACTATAATTGACTGTTATTCTTACTAATCCTCTAAAATTTACCCCCAATTGGACTCAAATTGGCCTCCTTTAGCCTTAAATTTGATTTAGGACCTATTTGCAACCAAACTTCTGTCCTTCTTTGAAAATTTTCTTCAGGGACCAAAATGGAAATTTGCTAATTTGGCATTATAAAGTAATGGGTTGCACTCTATTCTTGCAAAGAAAATTCAAAAAATTTACCCAACTTCATTTCTCTCTCATTTCTTCATTTCTCAACCAAATCAACTCAAACAAAAAGCAATATGGCTGATAATCCGGACTTGGAACCCGACTGGAACCCGATTAGCTTCTTCCGAGTTAGAGAGGAGGTATTAAAAGCTAATTCAGGTGGAATTCAAAGAGGAGGAAGGATTTCTCCCCTATCAAATGCCAGATTCAACCTCTGTGGCTCAATTAGAGACTGGGGGAGACTGGGTAAGTGTCTAAACTCTTCAATTTGATTGAATTTTGACTGGGCATTGTGAAATCTGTCGAAAATCTACGAAATAAACCCAAATTAGTGGCCAACAGAACTGGGCTGGGTCCAACGCCATTACCATTAGTGGCGTTGCCCCCAACGCCTGTCGTATGACCTGCGTTGGTGGTAACGCCACTGCTGGGACTGGCGTTGAGCCCAGTCTCAGTCCCGGCAGTGACTTAGGACTTCGAACAATCCTTCGATGCATGTGTTGATGATTTAACGTGTAAAAATAGACTGATATATGCAAGTTATGAATGATTTAGACATGGTTTACACATTTTATGGATAAATTATGATAAAAATGTGACAAAAATGATGTTAAATGAATAATTAATGTACAAGTGATGTTGAAACAATGTTAGGATAATGTATGAATAATAAATGAAACAATTTTAACAATGAATGAATGAATAATTAAATACGATTATGCATGAGCGAATGTTAAATGGATGAATGTTTTATTGGCTTCCAAGGTTAGAAATAAAGAATGCATTCAAGAAATTAGATAACTGAATTAGGAAATATACCTGTTATTTATCTTGTAGGGGGATGAGACTACTTTTACCTATAATGGAAATTTCTCCAAGGTGCGAGTAGTTTGGAGAGGATTGCCTCTAGGCGTGCAGGCCCTAGTACTCCAGGCTAGATTTGGCCCTCTTCTTTCCACATTTCATGAGAATGTGGATGAGCACGTGAGCTCCCGATGTGATCACCGTTCCATGCAGGCATTGATGGAGCGATGGTTTGACACTACCCACACATTTTAGCTGCCATGTGGGGAGTATACTATATCTCTAACTTCTTTTTCTGCTATTACTGGATTAGCTTGTGCTGGTGAGCGGATCTTCTAGGATGGAGGGATATACTCTGTCCATCATGATGTTCAAAACGAGTATATCTTTCGGATGTTAGGCATGGTTCCCGGGCGGTAGAGCTCCAAGAAGCTTTATGTTGATGCATTAGCTAGACACCTTTCGAGCTACAGGCCAGAGTTTAACTGGAGTTTTGAGTAGATGGCTCGTGTCTTCATTTTATATCTGCTGGGTAGCACCATCTTCTGTGACACAAACTCTACCATCAGCTTGCACTTCATCCCTATTCTGAGGGATTTTGACCAAATGAGCGGGTATGACTAGGGCTCCCCCGCTTTGGCCTATCTATACCTTTGCATGGACAGGGTTTCCCATGGTGGTGCAAAGTTTTATGGCTTCTGGCAAGCAACTCATATGAGTTACTTTTCCTCTTGCTTTCCTTGATTGCTTTACTTGCTTTATACTCTCTTGACTCTTCTTTTACAGGTCCGGGCTATTGAGTTGGGCTTGATTTGCCAATTTTTCCCGCTGGAGTGTAGATATACATTCCCTGTCCTCAGATGTTGCGGTTTACAGCGACTGTACATTCATGCTGCTGACGTCAATGGTCATCACGTGTACCTTAACTCACTGACTACTTCTAGGGTAAAGCAAATGAAAACAAACTTGTTAGTTTAAAGCAATTAACATGATTTTGAAAATACTTACCTTGGTTCTTTCTTTTTCCAGCTTGACAAAGGATGGATGGGCCCGATGGAAGGATTGCTGCCTTATGTCATTGCATCCTTGCCTAAGGATGATTTGAGGATTCTCCTGGAGGGTCCAGGACTTAGGATGTGGTTCCTGGGAGAGAGGACCCGACGTCAGTACATGACCGACTTTCACAGAAGGCCTCGTGACCCTCCTATTGACATGTTCTGGGGACACGAGGTAACAAACCATACTTTAGCTGCAGCTCTTGATGGCTTCGAGTGTACATCCTTTCTTTCTCGCTCTAAGGATTACACTTCTTTCTTGCATGCGAGGTGCTTCCTGACTTTCCCTTTGTCAGCTAGGATGCTTGCGATGGTAAGATACGATCTTTTCTTCATTTTTCTGACAACTGTATGTCTTGGTTACATGACTCACAATCACTTTCTCTTTTCAGATATCCATGGGTGTTGTGACCTTCTCCAGTTCTGATGAGGATGAGGATGAGGATAAGGATGATGGAGATTCTTGAGGCTCTGATGATTATGCCCCCAGTCCTGGGCTAATTGTTGCCCCCAGGTCGAGTAAGAGGACCTTTGCTTCCACTAGAGGAGCTATGCCTAGTTTAGAGGTTGTTAGACCTCATCCATCCCACTATCCATCTAGTAGTCAAGGGGATGTAGTGCTAGGTCATATCACAGAGTATCCCAGGCTTTCAGTTCATCATAGGATTGTCGCTGGCCTTGTTAAGCATACCTTCCGCCCTATAGCTAATCCTTCCATTTCTTATACAGAGGGATGTACTCATGTAAGTCATCTTAACATTCTTTCTTCATTTCATACCTGTATTTAAATTCTTGCTCTTTTATTCACCCAGATTCCTTTCGATGAGGTCTCACGACTATCCTCATACTTTCAAGCCAGCAAGGCCCATCTAGTAGAGACCTGTGATACATGGAGGCAGGTTCACAACTTTTCTTACAGGATGGTTTCTGAGTAAAAGGCTCAGCTTACAGCATTAGATATTCCAGCTGAAGGAGTTGGTGGAGCTCAGACTAGTGATCAGAATGCTGGCGGTGAGATTGAGAGTCAGCCAGGCAGTGGTGGTGACTCTGAGGAGTCTGAGGAGGAGGAGGAAGAGGACGAGTAGATGTCCTTGTTTCTATATTTGAACTTATTTTTACCTGTATTTCACACATTTGATATAAATATGCAGATGTATACATGATTATTAAACATTATGGATGCATGTATGCTTCCTTTACTGCTATTACTGAATGCATGCAAACTTTCTAGCTAATGCATTTTTGTTATGCACATGGTTTTATGGATTTATGTATGCATGTATGTCTTTTATGATTTCTAATCATGTATGTATGAAATGTTGTGCATGAAATCCTCCTAGAACTCTAAAAATCTGCGTCGATCGTCAAATCGCTAAAAGGAATCAAGCCAGGGCCCAACGCCACTCAAGGGAGTGGCGTTTGCCACCAACACCATTGAGGGACAGGCGTTTAGTGGTAATGCCACTCTTCAACTGGCGTTGGTCCATAATGCCACTCCTTCATTCTTGGGCTTTTTTTTGTGATTTTTCACTCTATTTTGACTCCTTTTCGAACCAGGACTTCCCCAAACTTTGTAGTTTATAAATAGAACCTTCTATGGTAGCTTTAAATCATTAGAAAACATCAAGCAAACTCTCTGGAAGTTCAAAGATGTTCCAAAAGTCTGCAAACATTCTTAGAAAACATCTAGGAAGCATGGAAACAACAACCTGGAATTCCTTAGACCAATACCACCTTACAGAGTTTAGAGCTTTCCTGAATTTCCCATTTGACATTAAACTCCTGCATGCAGCTGCAGAATGCTGGAGTATCAAACATCATGTCTTCCATTTCAACGGAGTTGAGCTATGGCCCTTGTTTGAAGAATTCGAAGGTATTCTTAACAAGTTACACCGCTCTAACGCTCCCCTAGCAGTGCCCTCTACCTATAATCAAACTCCTGAATCTCTAGCGGGTGGACTAACCCTAGGTCAGATACTTCCATGTATTGAAGATCCATCCCTCCTGACTCAACCCTTATTGGAATTAGGGAGTTCTAGCCAAAGAATAGCAGGTCTTGGCAAAGGATCACCAGCTTCTGTCTTCATGCCCAATTCTTACTAGTTTCTACTGAAGGTAGAGGTAATCTCCAGATTGCTCATGTTTTAGAAAAGTTGAAAGTGGCCATAATCCCTTCCCTATCATCTAGGCTGAAACCATTGTTGGTTTAGACTCCATTAAGCATACTCAGCGCCTTCAAGGTAGCCCATTACTCCTTCAGGTATGCCTCCCTTATTCTTCTTCTATGTTCCCTTCCATTGATCTTCACTAATTCATTCCAACACCCCTTTAACCAGATCTGGTTGAAGGAAAAACTAGGCGTATTGATGCCCCCAGTGAACTCTACAACCTACAGGCCTCGATAGTTTCAAGCTAGAGGACATGTGCTATACAAAGCTGAACGTGCTGCATTAGAGGTTTCTGGCAGTTGGACCAACTTTCTCCTATCTAGGAATGAGGAATTGATCTGCTGGCATTGTCCATGGTGGAAATTGAGCTTCGTCACTACCTCTGTGGTAGACAATTGTGTGCAGATTGCTAGCTTTGGTATTGTAACCTTTTATACTCCATCTAGAGTCTATAGGCGGTATGGCATGGCTCAGAGAATATTGCATCATGTTCCATCCTTTACTCCTTATGCTGTTACTCCATTCTTCTTGAGAGAAATCCGTTCTCGCTGGACTAGTAGATCTTTCACAAGGAATCTGAGTTTTACCCAAGGACCCACTACTGATGTTGAATACAAGGCTTGGGTTGATCTGGTAAGTGTTATTGTCGACTTGTTCACATCATTACAAATATAAATCTCATGGCATGTCTTTATTTACAGGCTGAGTTGTCTGATGATGAAGGCAGAGGTGCTGTACCATATTCTACAAGCAACAGAAACAATGCAAAGAGAGCAAGAGAGGATGTAAGGAAGGAAATGAATGCAAGTTTTGATAACATCAAATGGCTAAAGAAACACAAGAAGAATTAGGTCTCATAACCATTTCATTTATTCATGCAATGTTTCAGCTTTTTAGTTATGCAAGCACAGAATCAAGTACTATAAGAAAGTTTGACACTCTTCTTTTGCAAAAAAATTCATTTTTATTAATATTAGCACAATAAGCGTACTTTAGCTTTTACATTTGATATTACTGCTTCCTTACTTTCTTCTCTCATTGCCTTAATTTTTACCTAGACTGCCTCTTTATGAGGTTTTCACCCTAGCAGGCCTTTTGCCCTAATTTTTGCTTAGAATGCCTTTTTGCAAGGTTTTCACTCTAGCGGGCTCCCTTATTTTGCATGAGCCACCCAAATGGGTTTTCAACTCATCGGGATTTATTATTTTCACACATTTTTCTAAAGGTAGTATTTCTTAAGACAATCAATGTTTATGGGTTGCTCGAACTCGTTCCCTTCTAGATCTGAAATCTTCATAGCTCCCTTAGAAATGATCTTCTTGACCAAATACAGGCCCTCCCAATTTGGCTTAGACTTCCCTCGAGGATCAAATGTAATGGGTCTAGCCTGTTTCAACACCCAATCTCCTTCTTTGATTGGCCTGATTCTGACTCCCTTGTTGAAGGCCCTTGCTATTCTCTGTTGATACATATGCGTAAGATGGAGAGCTTTCTTCCTCCTTTCCTCTAAAGACAACGGCTGCTTGTACCTTACTTCAGCCCATTGTGCCTCAGGAATTTGAGCTTCTAGTACCACTCTTAGTGATTGAACTTGAGATTCAATTGTCATTACTGCTTCTCCTCCAAACACCAATGAATACGGTGTTTCCCCTGTTGCACTTCGTATGGTGGTGTTATAACCCATGATTGCAAAAGGTAGTTTATTTGCCCAATCCTTGTAGGACTTCATCATTTTGGCCAGGATCTTCTTAATAGTCTTGTTAGCTGTTTCAACTGCTACGTTAGCTTGCGGCCTGTAGGGCGAGGACTTGTGATGCTCAATCATTTCCCTTCCTAGCAGATCTGCAGTTTCTCCCTGGAATTGCACACCATTGTCTGAAACAATGTGATGTGGTTTACCAAACCGGTTGATGAGCTTCTTATTGATAAACTCAACCATACCCTTTGCTGTGATAGTTGGCAGTGAGATGGCTTCCACATACATTGAAAAGTATTCAATGGCCACTATAATGTACTTATGACCATTAGAAGCTGTTGGCCTTATTTCTCCAATGATGTCTATTCCCCAAGCTAAAAATGGCCAAGCAGATGTTAAATTGTGGAGCTCAGTTGGTGGCAAATATATCTTATTCCCGTGCAACTGACACTCATGGCACTTTCTGACCATGTTGATACAATCTCTATCCATTTTATTCCAGTAGAATCCTTGCCGGACTATCTTCTTTGCTAAAGTATGCCCGTTCATGTGAGGTCCACATACTCCTAGATGAATCTCCTTCATGACTTCTTCTGCTTCATATTGGTCCAGACATCGGAGTAGTATTCCATTCAAAGCCCTCCTGTAGAGTATTCCCTCATGGTAAGTGTAACTTCTCGAGCTGATTCTTAAGGCATGTTTCTGCTTTCCATTAGCTCCTTATGGATATTCCCTCTTCTCTAGGAATTTCAAGATCTCATAGAATCAGGGCTTCTCCTTTGGTCCATTCATAATCATTACCCGTTCACCTTGGTAGCAGGGAATTCTGGCTCTACACATCACTAGAGGCTTCATAGCCACATCTCTAGGATTGTCCCACATGGACGCTAAAGTTGCTAAAGCGTTTGCCATTTGATTCTCTTCCCTTGGCAGGTGTGCAAAGGTATAATTAGAAACACTCAGGGTGAGCATCTGATTGTACTCTACGTAGGGCTTCAGTTTCTCATCTTTTACCTCCTAGTTTTCTGAAGCTTGGTTAATGATCAACATTGAATCTCCATACACTGTGAGGTTCCT
Organism: Bocquillonia castaneifolia; assembly: GCA_948193215.1. Taxonomy (NCBI): domain Eukaryota; kingdom Viridiplantae; phylum Streptophyta; class Magnoliopsida; order Malpighiales; family Euphorbiaceae; genus Bocquillonia; species Bocquillonia castaneifolia. The sequence goes on from CANYLF015010387.1 coordinate 11,769, forward strand.
GACACCTGTTGCAATGGCTGCTTCTATCCCAAAAACACATGCTTCATATTCAGCCATATTATAAGTGACTTTGAAATCTAACTTCTTAGCCAAAGGAATACTTTCTCCTTCAGGCGTGATTAGGATTGCCCCTACTCCAGCTCCTTTGTGGTTCACTGCTCCATTAAAGTACAGCTTCCATCCACCCGCCTCTATCAGATTAAGTAACTCATCTGGGAACTCATACTCCCATGTTTCTTGCCCTTCTAATGAATTAAGAGCCAGAAACTTTGCTACTGCCCTCCCCTGGATAGTTTTCCTGGTCAAGTACTATATGTCAAACTTAGTCAGCAATACCAGCCACTTAACAAGTTTCCTTATTAACATCGGCGCTTCATACAGGTACCGCACCGGATTAACTTTTGCCACAGCTTGAACCTAATAGGACTGATAGTAGTGCCTTAGCTTACGTGTTGTCCATATTACTACCAAGCAAGTCTTCTGAACAATGTCATATTTTTCTTCATAAGGTAACAGCTTCCTACTAAGGTAGTAGATAGCATGCTCTATTCCATCTTCATCTTTTTGTGCAACCATCGCTCCTATAGCATCATCTTTCAAGGCCAAGTACAGTATTAATGGTTTCCCTGCCTTGGGAGGTTGAAGGATAGGTGGATTCATTAAATACTGCTTGATCGTGTCAAATGCTTTCTGACATTGATCATCCCATTCACTCTTCTGATCTTTTCTCAGTAGCTTGAAAATGGGCTCACAGATCGTAGTTAATCTGGAGATGAACCTGCTGATGTACTGAATCTTTCCCAGGAATCCTTTGACCTCTTTCTCAGTCTTTAGAACTGGCATCTCTTGAATGGCTTTTACCTTGTTTGGACCCACCTCAATCCCTTTCTGGCTTACAATGTGTAACAACCCCAAAATCCACAATATTATTAAGAAAAGACAAATGATAATTAAACAATTAAATATAATTTTCAACTTGATGAAATTCCTCTTCAAAAATATATATTTTTTAAAAGGGGCACAACGATCGTTGTGCATTCAACAACGATCGTTGTGAAAATGCACCAAAATCATCTGAAGAAACAAAGAATCATACGAACTCGTGGGACTTCAACAACAAACTCGTTGTTAAACAGCAACGATCATTGTGAACAGTACAACGATCGTTGTTAACCAAAAATCACCCAAATAAAATTTTTTTAGTAAAAATCACAGTTTTAAAACAGTATTTTTGACTTTTCTCTGTAAAAACAGACTCCAGCAGGCTCGAAAACAACATAACATATAACGAGCTTTTCAATATATTAAAAATAGAACCAAAATACATGTTCACAACTAGAATTCACATAAATGCATAAAATTGCACTTATTACATACTTATTAATTAACAATCCAAAAACAATCTACAAACATGTGCAATATGTGAAACCAATGCACAAAACAATTAGTGATCCACTGGCCAACCTTAAACTTCTACTGTAAATGCACTTGAACTCTGATAAGTAATAAGCTTTGTCCACAACCTAAAAAATATATTGCCAAGGGGTGAGTTGGCGACTCAGTAAATAAATAACCGCTAATACTAACCACTATATACACCTTTATATATATACATATATATGTAGATATTTATATATTCAATCTTATTTGCATAGTGTTACTCAGAATCACAAAACTCGTAGATTCACAATTATCAAGCCATCACAAATTTCACAACCATCCATTTCACCTTTCCAAACTCATCATCACAATCTCA
>CANYLF015011012.1:0-30665 GCA_948193215.1 Bocquillonia castaneifolia
AGGGGAGTGGAAGGCCTTGGAGGCAGAATTAGTGTATGAAGAAGAGCTGGAGCTAGATCAAGAAGAGATTGCGATAGAAGATTTAGATCCAGCCCCACCTAAGTTGGAAGATGTGTGGACAGAGCGCCCGGGACCTGCCCGTCAGTTGGAGTCCAATGGCAATGGCGACAGACTCACTAGATGGATTTTTAGAATTTTATGAAAACAGTTGTGGAGTTGCCACCCGAATTGCATCGGAATTACTTAGTGATTAACAAATAGATAGATTCCTCAGGAACCCATTTGTCATCACACTAGATGATTTCTTGGTTTGGAATGCGTGATCCGTTCTTGGGGCAATTTCCCATTTAATTAAGTAATAAGCTCATTATTTCCAACCAGAGATAAACAATATAAATCAATAAATCACCCGGAAAGTAGGATACGATGCATGGACGCACCTAATATTGTTTCTAATTGATTTTAGTCCCGCGTGGGGTCCATTGTAGTTAACCCTAGTTGATTAAGTGTTGATTGCTACATTGGTGGATTGCTACTTATTTTAATAGTTAGCCAAGTAGGTTATTACCTTATTATTTACATGCATAACATCTACAGTTAGTTTCTACATACTTTTACATTTTATTTTACAGGTTAATGTTTGCACATTAATTTATTCGTTATTTGCCCGGAGTATGGGAATGGCAATAATACACATACACCTTTAAAGAAAGGAAAAGTGAAATGAGATTCTACCATTTTATTGTACCTATTACTGGATTTATTGATTAAATATTTGATTAATTATTTGCAATCAGGCCTAGGTGATTTACATGAAAATAACAAGAGAGTCTTACTGAATGACTGGTTTATCCCGAAGAGGACTCACCAGTCGACCTCGAAGCTTCGAATCAGTCGATCCACAGTGTTATTTTCTTCACTTCTTAATTTTCCATCGTGAAGGTTCGACCGGAACTTTGGGCAGAGGTTCGGTCGGATGTTTATTTTTGGGAAAGGCCCAAGTTCCAAAATAATTGAAGCACGTGGGACATCCGTTTAGGGCATAAACGTCCGGCCGGACCTCGTGAACATCCGGCCGAACCATTGGTCATCAGGCCGATCCTGTAAATTAAGCCTCAAGCATGTCTTCTCCTGTATTATTACAATTTCTTATGGATAACAGATACAGATGATGATTATAGTCTTAAACTACTCCTATGGATCTATTCTAGGCTATAAGAATGGTTTATGGTGGTAGCCCAAGTCTCTGAGTCAAGATACTATTCTAGTTTAGAGCCAAGGCTACAAGGCCCCAAACTTGAATCCGGTTGGTTCTACATCGTCCTGGCTTCATGTGGGACTCATATATGCAATTAGAATATAAAACAAAATTAGTATATGAAATATAGAAAATTACAGTAAGTTAACCAATAACATGTAAATGTAAAAATATGATTATTCTAGATGAATGTATGCTCTGTGAATGGTTGGTTACCCTCAGAATAGAGGTAAGTTACCACTTTTAGGTAGAGAATGAGCTTCTAGGTTTGACGTAGTCTCCTCTTTCGGAGACCCAAAGACTTTGACACAGAGAAACTGAGTTATGAAAATAAGTGTGTGTGTGTGTGTGTCTCCCTCTGTCTATCCAAGAAAGTCCCCCCTTGTAGTATTGGAGAAAATCAAACCTTTTTCAGCAACTTGTTCAAGTTGCAGCGTGGGTATAGACCGGTGTAGGTTATAGGTCTCGAGTGCACTACGGATTCATGCATCTTGCCCCATAATTTTTCATATCAAAGTGATCATCCGACCAAACAATTGGTGAACGTTTGGTCGAATGATCGTTGATGGGCCAGCTGGGCTTTTGGGCCTAAACATGCTTCTATAGAATGTGGGCCTTGTGGGAATACTGAAGGTTCAGCCGGACCTTTGGACATCCGACCGCTGAACTATTAATTGGGCCTGGAATTCATTTTGAAAATGTTTTGAAATCATGTCCAACCCTTTGGCTCATTTCTTCTAGAAACTGGGTGATAGAGTGGCCCGCGTTTGGATGTATTCATCAGTAGGCTCCCGCGCCACTTCCACGTACCTGCATCCAAAAATCAGGGGTCTATAATTGTCCCTGCTTTGTTTGAGTTTAGCATTGTTAGCCAATTAAATGAAAAAATGAATGACAAAGCAAAGTAAACAAACATAAACAATCAAAATAAACGGATACAGAAAAGGATACTGCCCTAGAGGTCGATAGTCGTTGCCGAAATGCCGGAGGTAGCTTGTCCCCGGATGAGTCTAGGACACTTTTATGGCCGGTCTAGACAGGGAACCTAAGCCATTGGAGACTTAGGAAATCATCGGGTTAGACCAATAAAGCCTAAGACATGTCAGGGTCCGTCAGGCTGGGAATCTAGGTTTCTGGCGACCTAGATGGATGTCGGGTATCTCTCGGAAAGCCTAAGACACGCCGGGGTCTTGTCAGACTAGGAACCTTGGACTCTGGAATCCTAAGGAGTTTTAAATTCTAGGATGCTGTTAGAGCTTCTAGTTCCCAGATGAATTTCAACCGTGGATGACTTACTGTCAGTTTTGCTGTAATTCTGTTGACTCATCTGTCATTTTCTTGGGTATGACTTACTGTCGATTGGCCTGTTAATCTTTAGTATTTTGTTGGTGATGACTTGCTTGTTGAATAGGAATTTTTGGAAATGACTTGCTGTTATTCTATCGATGGTGACCCGTCTGTCAGTTGTTTGGTGAATGTCTCATCTGTCATTTGTTTGGATGTCTTTTATTAGGAAGGACTTGTTTGTCTATTACTTAGAATTTTTTGCCGAATGACTTGCTGTCGTCCAAATTTTCTAGAAAATCGCTCCTGAGGGAGTTTTAAAAAATTGTCTAGGACTTTGTTACCCCTCCGAAAAATATTTTAACTAATTATAAAGTTGTCCAAATTTTTTTAAGGTGTCTGGCATAGTTAATTTGACTTCAAGGCTTGATTGCATCAATTTTGGGTTGATTTGGACCTATTTGTCATAAACTTCTTGATTTTTGGGCATGTTTGCAGGGTTTGAATTTTTGGGGACTAAAGTGGTAATTTGGTCCCCATTTCTTCTTAGGAAACCGCCACTTTCCTTTTCATTTACCCTTGTTTTGGTTTCTTTCCATTTGCTTCAAATAATTGATTTCTCTCTTCATTAACCCTTCATTGGTTGTATTTGTTCAATCTTAACAAACCCTAGCCCATCTTCTTCCTCTTCTTGTTGTCCATTTTCTTCATTCATTTCTTTTTTCTTCCCTTTTCTTCTTCTTGGCTGGCGATTTGGAGAATCTATGAAGGGTGGAGACTAAGCTGCTTTGTTGGCTTTAGAGGCCCCTCCACCTACTATTGATGTTCTAGACCCCTTCCAGGATCGCTCTTGTTCGATATTTGAGGTTAATGAATGTGTTTTCATGCTGGATGCTTGTGGTTTGGAAAGAGGGTTGGAGATCAAACCTTTGACAAATTTGGGAGCACAAATCGACTGTTATGCTTCAATGCAGGTAAGTTTTCAATGCCCAATGGTTTTTTTTAAGTTTTGCTTACTGACGTCTGTGTTGTGTTACAATTTGGGTCTGCTGGTTGGATTTACAGATTCGACCAGAGCTTCATGAACATTCAACCAAATGTTTGAAGGTTTGGCAGAATGTTCTCATTTGGCCTGGCTGTTCCTATAATGCATGTATCTATACCTGTGCTTGTGTGTGATATGTTTGGACTTGACTCAGTGGTGTGGGACCTTGGACAGTGATGTTTTACATGTTGTGATGCTTTGCCTTATGTGTGGACTGTGAACTGGTGTGTAGACTGTGAACTGGTGTGTGAACATGCGGCTGAATGTTTGTTTAATGTGTAAAGGTTCAGACGAATCTTTATGAACATCCGGCCGGATCTGTGGCCTGCCTGTGTGTAGATATTGCTTGAAGCCCTTAACTCATTCATCATCGGATTGTGACTATGCTGTGGACTTTGTATAACTATAATGCAATGTCTGTAAATGTGCTAGGGCTAGTAACCCCTGTGCTTTGCATCTTTTTATGCATTTTTTTTAATCTTCGGCCCGTTTATTATGAGATTTTGTGTTAGTGGTCTGAAACTTATTTGTTTCAATTCGTGATCATATTTCTACCTACGTATGACTGGAATGTGTGTGTATGGATGTGATTGGGGCTGTGATCCCCGTGTTTGCACACGTTTATGTGTTTTCGCCTATTTCTGGGCCCGTTTGCCCCCGTGAATGTGTGTTTTCATTCAAAACTTGTATGTTTTGACTTGCGACTGTGCTATTGTGATTGTATTATGCTTATACAAATGCTTTGAATGTTAAAACCATAATATGTGCATGGTTCATGAGTTTAGCACCCGTTTGTGCCTTTTGGTGTGGTTTTAGCTTGTCGCTGTGCCTATAAATGCATGTTTGACTTACAGTTATTGTTCTTTTCTTTGCAGAGGGAGTCTGCTATGAGCTTTTCCTAGGTCGAGAAGTTATATGATTCTAGGAAGACCTGGGACATGCTACCAGAGTCCATTAGAGATCGAGTCCGTCGTGCCGGCTTTGAGACATTTGTGATGGCGCTGCCGGATCAGTTGGGCCATATGGATCATGTCTCTGCCTATGCCTTGATGGAGCGGTGGATGTACAGAACCCTTACCTTCCTACTTCCTTATGGAGAGTATACGCTTACTCCTAGGGCCTTTGCAGTTGTGACTGAGGTCCAGTGTGCTAGTGAGAGGATCCCCTTTGATGGTGCTCTATATTTTACTTCTATGGAAAAGATGAATGTATAGTTCATCCGCATGTTTGGCCATCAGCCTACTTTTCGAGATAAGGACAAGCGGATTGTCTATTTCAGTATGCTGGAGTGGCTTGCGCCATCCATTTAGGAGGGTCCAAATGAGGTTCGGATGTATGTTGAGCCGGTTACCGAGGCAGGCCGAGATCAGATGGCCAGGGTCTTTCTATTCCATTACTGGTGAGTACTTTATTCAGCAACGAGACAAGCAACTTGTGGATTCACTTTATGCCCCTGCTGAGGGACTTTGACGCTATGGAGCACTATGATTAGGGCTCTGTTGCTATGGCTTACCTATATTCCTACTTGGATAAGTTCTCCATGGGGTATAGGAAGCTGAATGGCTTATGGCATGCTGTCCAGGTAGCGATTTCTCACTTCAATACTTCTCTGATTATTCATGAAGTTGTTATTGATTCTCTGTTTGTTCTTTTTGCAGATTTAGACCATTGAGATGGATTTGTTGAAGAATTTTTGCTCCATCGGAGTTCCAGGGACACTGCCAGGCCTGAGGAGATGGGGTGCTTCCCGCAATACTACCCACAGATGAATTTGGAGGCCCACAAGATAGTTCTGAATGAGCTGACTCATACTAAGGAGGATGTAAGTATTTCCCTGCAACCTCTACATTTCCTTGTTTGCTTTGTTTTAATTTTAAACCTTTGTTTTGATAGATTAACTTCGACTGGATGGGCGATGCTGAGAGATTTTTTGAGTAAGTGACTATCTCCTGGGTGAAGGATGATAGGAGGATCCTGTTGGAAGGCTCTAGTTTCAGGATGTGGTTCCTGGGGGAGAGAGTCCATGAGCAGACCTGGGAGACCGAGAGGGAGGTGGTTCCTAAGGATCCTCCTCTGGACATGTTCTAGGCCCATAGGATGTCTGATCGCCAGGTCAGTCACTAGATTGTTGGTGAGGATGCCGTGGATTTTGTGGTTGAAGTCCAGAGGTATCCTACCTTTCTAGAGAGTTCCTGTCTTCTCGCTCTCCCCATGCCAATCGTGAGGGCTATGGCTGTAAGTATTTGCTTGCCCGAGTTTTATGTTTTCGGCTTTGACTATTTCTGACATCTTTGGTTGTGCTTTCAGGTTTGGAGGGTTGTGGTCAGGCTGCCCAAAAACATCCGGAGGTTGACTTTAGTGACTGGCAAGCCTACCGGTCTAGGGGCTCTTGCTGGTGTTGCTGCTGGTGCTTCAAGTTCAGCTAGGTGATGCACTGCTACTACCAGTCGGAGAGGGAGGATCAGTGTTAGGCAGGTTTCCACTTTTCCTTCTTCATTTGTCACCTGCTAGACTCCCAAGGGCATGAAGGAGAAGATGATCGAGCCCGCCGCAGACCATCATATGAGCATTCCTGCTAGTATTAGTCATGTAAGTGACTTGTAATTTCTTTTTTCAATCACTCCTGAATTCCTACTTCTGCACTTTAACAACTTGCCCTTCGTATTGTTATAGATTTCTATCGAGGATGCCTATCAGCTTGCCGGCATTTTTCAAGCATGCAAGTACCTCATAGCCGAGTTGTGTACGACATGGTACGCCCATAACATCATAAAAGGGTGCCTAGATTACTACGTTGAGGGCTCAGGTGAGAGAGTTATAGGCTACAACGATCGCACCAGTTGAGGAAGAGTCCTATTCTTCGGAGTCTGAGTCTGAGGTGGAGGAGGAGCAGGAGCTTGTGAGGTGTGTTCATCTGAGGTGGGGTTAAGTTCTTGTATCTGTTATGAACAGTTTCTTTATTGTTCGGGTGCTCGTTTTAGCCCTTTATTTTAAACATTTGTTGATGTCAGCTATGCTTGCGAAGGTAGCTTTTTATTGAACCTGTTTTCTTATGTATATACATGCTCATGTTTGAATGTTTGGACATTTTTAGAATGCTTTACGCTGTGATTATGAGTGAATGCATGGCTGGAGAATGCAATTTTATCTGCTGTTCATGTGCTTGCATGCATGCATGAATGTCTGTGAAGTGCATGAATTGTAGAAAGCATAAGCTATCTCAGGTCTTAAACATTCGGCCGGATGTCCAGTACAACATGAAGGTTTGGTTGGATGTTTAGTGAAGGTCTAGCCGGATCTTTGACCACTGCATGTAGGATTTTTGATGTCTGTTGATGTGTTCGACAGGTGTGATGCCACTAATCTATTTCTTCTGCCTTTTGCGGGTTACAGGGCTTGCATGGTTGCCAATCTTTGCTCCAATGGCATTTTCCTCCCAATGCTTGTACATGCAAACTTTGGCTTAAACTGTGTGGCCTTGGTTATATAAGAGAAGTGATTTTCAATCTTGCTTAACATATCCGTAGTTTCTCTTCTTGCTATTCCTTCTGCTCTTGTTTAACTTGCTTCTTAGTCCTGTAAATGGCTTCCTTTCTCTCATCTGCTCCTTCTATGCTTGAAAGTTTCATCCGGGAATTCTTAGGTGGTAGTCACCAAAAATGGAATTTCCTTTATGATTTTACTTTGTTTCCCCTAGTTTCCTTGAGGGGTATGAGAATTGATGAATGTTTTCTTCGTAGCGCTGCTAAGTACTGGAACCATCAAGACCATGTGTTTTGTTTTAGAGGTATTGAAATATGGCCCTTGCCTGAAGAGTTTGCTTTCATTTTGGGGAAGAGTTATGTTTCTCCCTCAATTCCTGTGGATCTGCCTAGCTTGGAATTGGGCTTTCCCAATTTCATGGTGCCGTTGTTTGACTTGGCGCCTCAAACTTTGCAATTCTATTCCCGTCATAAAATGATGATGCTACCCGAGTTGATGGAGAACTGCAAGCGTAAAGTGACTGGTTGTCCTTCCTGGTGAAGGATCATTGCTTTTCAGTTGTATGCAGCTTTTCTGTTGGTTGACCCTGATAGCATAGGTGAATTTCAAATTGCTCACATTATCGACCAGGTGGAAGCAGGTGCAAATCCCGTTTTGAGTATTCTGGCTGAGACTTTTGTGGGTTTGGACTGTGTTTTGCAAGGCGGCAGGTTTAGAAGAAGTCCGATGCTTCTGCAGGTAAAGGGTAGTTTTTGGTTTTTCTCTTTTTTCTTTTTTTGTGTGGGTTTTTAGGGTTGTTTTCGTGGCTTTTTTTGATGTGTGTTTTGAGCAGATTTGGCTAAGGGGGAGGCTGGATTTATTGGAGGTTCCCAGAAACTTGAGCTGTTATGTACCCAGGCAGTTGATGACCCGTTCTCTGTCCCGTGCTGCATTTCATATGACAGAAGATGAGTGGGATGACGTTTTGACTAACTGGTGGGAAGATAACATCTGTTGGCATTGACCATGGTGATCCTTGACTGAGGTGACAGTTGAACTTTTTGAAAGATGTGTTCCTCTGGCTGGGTTGCACTATTCCAGCTTTTATGCTCCGTCTCGGTTCTATCTTCAATATGGCCAAGTTCAGTGCATCGTGCCTCTATTGCCTGTCTTTGAGACATCACTTTTACAACCTCAATTTCTTGCCCAGATTCACCATGAATGAGGAGGCAGACGCTGGATTACTAACGTGAGATTTGATAGCAGCAGTGTGATTGGCTGTAAGTATAATGTATGGGTGTCGATGCAGGATCACGAACCATCTGCTTCTGATTCTCAAGAGCTGTGATCCCTGTATGAAGCGAGTAGGTTGGAATATGTAAATGCTAGGCGTTAGAAGGCCTCATATACGCCCTTCACACATGCTGAAAATGTTTCCTTTTATGCAAATGTAAACATTCCATTGTACCATAAATAAAATAATGTTTACCAATAATTTTGCTATATTAATGCAAATGGAAACTTTATTTACAAAGTGTACTGTACTGATCGCGTCTGACATTGCCCCCTGTTACCAGCCGCCCCTCGCAGGCTTTTTGACTGGATATTTATTCTCGAACCCTAATTTTTGCTTGAGTGTAGAGTCTCTGCGGTATTATTTTGCCTTAACTTTTGCCTAGAGCCCCTCTTTGTGATGTTTTCATCCTAGCAGGCTACCCTAATTTTTGCGTAAGCCGCCGAGAACGGGTTTTCAACTTATCGGGCTTTCTCTCTTTCTTTTTTCAAAGGTGGTACTTCTTCAGCCTGTCCATGTTGATAGGTTGAGTGAATTCGTTGCCATCCAAGTCTGAAATCTTAGCTGCTCCCTTTGGTAGGATTTTTATGACCATGTACGGGCCTTCCCAAGTTGGTTTGAACTTGCCTCAGGGATCAAAGGGAATGGGCATGGCCTGTTTTAGGACCCAATCTCCTTCCTTGATAGTGTAGGGCTTGATACCTTTGTTGAATGTTCTAGCCAACCTTTCTGGTATAGTTGGGTGTGGTAGAGAGCTTTCTTCCTACTTTCTTCTGGAGATAGTAGCTGCTTGTACTTCTTTTTCACCCATTTTGTCTCTGACAACCTTGATTCCAGTGCAAGCTATAGTGACTTGCATTGCATTTCTATTGGAAGTACTACTTCTCCCCCATATACCAAAGAGAAGGGTGTTTGTCCCGTTGCGCTCCTAACGTTGGTGTTGTACCCTATGACGTCATATGGTAACTGCTCCTACCAGTCCTTGTATGTTCTGACCATTTTTTCTAGGATCTTCTTAACAGTTTTGTTGGCGGCTTCGACGGCCCATTAGCCCATGGTTTGTACTGAGATGACTTATGATGCTCCATACCATTTTCTTCTAGAAAGTCAGCTATTTCCCCTTAGAATCGTACTCCATTGTCTGATACTATATGGTGAGGAATCCTAAATCTGCACTTGATTCTCTTGGCTCGGAACTCGGTCATGTTATGGGTAGTAACTGTGGGAAGTGAGACAACTTCAACATATCTAGTGAAGTATTCAACAGTAACAATGATGTATTTATGGCCATTGGGGCTGTAGGCTTTTATTGGACCCATGCCCTAGGCAGAGAAAAGCCAAGGAGACGTGAGATTGTGCAGTTCTGAAGGTGGAATGTGGATCTGATCCCTGTGTATCTAATAGTTGTGGCAATCGTGAACCATTTTGATGCAGTCTCTATCCATGGTATCCCAGTAAAACTCTTGCCGCTGTATCTTCAGTGCTAATGTAGGTCCACTCATATGAGGCCCACAAGTTCTAGCATGAACGACCTTCATGACTTCATCAGCTTCTTCTTTTGTAATACACCTAAGGAGTATCCCAGTAGGTGATCTCCGGTATAGCACACCCTCATGGCAAGTGTAGCTTCTAGATTGGAGCCTTAGGGTGAATCGTTTCTTGCTTATCGATTTTGATGGGTACTCTCGTGTTTCCAGGTATTTCATGATGTCATGGAACCACGGCTTTTCCTGAGGTGCGGTGGAGTTCACTACTTCCTCTTCCACATAGCATAACTGTTTGGTCCTCATCATTACCAGAGGTTTTGTTTGTATTTTTCTAGGATCTTCCCATATTGAGGCTAGTGTAGCCAAAGCATCGGCCATTTGGTTTTCTCCTCTCAGTAAATGAAACAGGTTGCATTTCTAGAAATAACTTTTGACCAGCTGTAAATATTCGGCGTACGGTTTTAGTTTTTAATCCCTGACTTCCCATTCATCAGTTGCTTGGCTAACAATCAGCTTTGAATCTCTGTAGACTGAGATTTCTTTAGCCCCTCCTGAGCTTGCAGCTTTTAACCCAAAGATGCATGCTTCATATTCTGCCATGTTGGTAACTGGAAATTCTAGTTTCTTTGCAAGTGGAATTCGTTCTCCTATAGGCATTATAGGTAACACACCTACCCCTACTCTTTATGATTCACTGCTCCATCGAAGTATAAAACCCATCCTTGGACTTCTATTGCATTAAGTCCTTCATCTGCAAACTCAAATTCAAACTGTTCAGTTTACTCTTTTGGATTCAAAGCTAGGAATTCAGCTATGGCTCGTGCCTTGATTATTTTCTTCGTGACATATCGGATGTCAAATTTAGTCAGTAACACCATCCATTTAGCCAACTTCCCGATTAAGACAGGAGCTTCGTGTAAGTGCCGGAGAGGATCTTCTTTAGCCACTACTTCTACTTGGTAGGATTGAAAGTAATGTCTAAGCTTTCGAGTTGCCCAGATAACTACCAAGCAAGTCTTTTGGATCATATCATATTTGACCTCATAGGATAATAACTTTTTGCTGAGATAGTAGATTGCATGTTCTGTCCCTGCTTCATTTGCTTGAGCCATCATTGCACCAATGGCTTCTTCTTCCAGTGCCAGATATAAGATCAATGGTCTCCCAGCTTTAGGAGGTTACAAAACTGGCAAGTTGGCCAGATATTGCTTTATTTTTTCAAGTGCTTCTTGGCAACTGGAGTTCCACTCCTTGGGCTGATTTTTCCTTAGTAGTTTGAAGATAGGATCACAGACCATAGTCAATTAAGCTGATTTTTCTTGACATATTGGATTTTTCCTAGGAATCCTCTGATTTCTTTCTCCATCCTCTGGGTTGGCATTTCCTGGATAGCTTTGATTTTGTCTGGATCCACCTCAATCCATTTTTTACTGATTAGATGTCCCAGCAGCTTGCCTTCAGTTACTCCAAACACACACTTCTTCAGATTTAGTCTTAGGTTGTATCTCGTCACTCTTTCAAGAAATTTGTCTAGGGCGTCAAAGTGCTGCTCATGGGTTGGGGATTTAACCATTATATCATCCATGCAGACTTCTACTTCTCTGTGTATCATGTCATAGAACAAGGTTATTGCCATTCTCTAATATGTTGCCCCCGCATTTTTTAGTCCGAAGGGCATCACTTTGTAACAGAAAATGCCATATTCAGTTATGAAAGCCGTTTTCATCTTGTCAATCAAGGCCATCACGATCTAGTTGTATCCGGAGAAACCATCCATAAAAGAGTACATGGCACTGCCTGCAGCGCTGTCAATAAGTACGTCGATATGTAGGAGGCAAAGTCATCTTTTGGTGAAGCTCTATTCAGATCACTGAAGTCGACGCACATTCTAACTCTGCCATCCTTTTTAGAAATAGGGACAATGTTAGCCAACCATTATGGATACTCAACCATTTCTAGGAACTTTGCTTTCAACTACTTGGTTATTTCATCCTTAATTAACCGTGCCCATTCCGGTCTCAGTCTTCTAAGTTTCTATTTAACTGGCTTCATGTTTGGATCAGTTGGAATGAAGTGCTTTGCTATATTTTTGTCAACCCTAGGCATGTCATCATAGGTCCAGGTGAATACTTCCTTTTTGTTTTTAAGAATCTGTTCAAATCTCACTCTTTCTTCAGGGGTTACATCAACTGCGATCAGTATTTCTAGTGGCATTTCTTTTGTACCTAAATTGAATGCATTCATTTGTACATAATTAATGTTGAACATGCTTATGCTATGATCGATGAAATGCACAGTGCCGTCAAGATGAACATCACACAAATAAGCAAAGTCAAAAGTTATATCATTGACCTTTGAAATGAAAACATCCTCCTCCTTAAAGAGGTTAGGAGTTATTACATCAATGGAATAAAAAGTGTTTACAAGCGCATCAATAATAAAGGCATTAAGGTCGGAGTAGTCAGCCTGGAAGCTTCTTTATCATTTTCTTCTATAACCAGTGCTTCCATCTTGGACACCAAGTCTTTAGTGATTAGTTTTTCCAGGATCAAGGAAGGGCTCAGGGTGGAGTGTTTGTTGCCCCTAGCTTCGTTCAAGGTTCTGGGTTTTAGGGACAAAGAACTCATATAGACCTTCTTTCTTGGTAAAGTTTTTCATCCGTTTCCTCGAAGAATCTTCTGTGTATCCCAAACCTTTACGGGTGGTTTGAGTTTTAAAGTTGAGGAATATAGTGATCCCTTATTGATTCTGGCCTAGTCTAAGGGCTAGGAGATAGTTCATCTTCTGAAGTATAGAGTCGACTTGTGGATTCACTCTCTCTTCACGGATTCCCATGATTTGGAACCCAATAGGGGAGATTTCACCTTTAGGCGCAGCTTGCAGCACTGCTATGGACTGAATTGGTTCAGCATTGATTATTAGGATTCCTCCTCTGTACGGGAACTTGATTTTCTGGTGAAGCATTGATGGGATTCCACCTAAAGAGTGAAACCAATGTCTTCCCAACAGGACTACAAAAGTCATAGGGATGTCTAGTACAGTGATGTTAACTTCATATTCAATCAGCCTAACTTTGAGTTTAGCGGTAAACGTGCCTTCAACATTTCTTTTAGAAATCATCATAAGCCTGGATGACAAGGTCTGACGGGTTCAGATCTGATGATGAAATTCCTAACTTGGGGAGGAGCTTGGCAGGGCAAACATTGATGGTAGACCCGTCATCTACCATAACACAGGAAGTCCTTCTGCCATTGACTTCAGTAGTAATGTACAAAGCTTTGTTGTGATCATAACCTTCTAGGGGAAAGTCTTCATCAAAAATTATGATTTCATCGGGCTTCTTTTCCATCATGAGTCCGACCATATTTTTTGGAGAAATGTCCTCTGAAACTGTGATTTTAGGCAGAGCATCTACCAAAGCTTTTTTGTGTGACTCTGAATAGACCAGCAAGTCCTAGATACTTGTATTAGCTTTAGTCTTTTTCAACTAATCAGTTATTAGAACTTCTTTGACTTCTCCAATGTCTCTAACGATCTCAGGGGCAGGTCCTTCTCTCCTATAACTAGATTCTAGCATGTGTCTGTCTAATTCCTTCCTCTGATAATCCCTACTACTTCAGGTGACTTATTGTAATGAGGCTTCATCATCTTAGGTTAGGAAAAATGGATCTACCATCTCCACTTCATCATCAGTGGAGGAATACCAGACGTCTAATATGTAAACATCTTTGACCTTCCCATTCGAATTTATCTATAACATGTAAGAATCCTTTAGATCTCTCTACTGTGGTAACTTTTCTTTCAGTTGTTTCATATGGATAGTGACAACATCCCTGAGTTCTGACTTGCTTTGGAAAGAGGCTAGGACTTTTGCTTCGGAGAAACCAGATTCGATGCACATGTTCTGGTGAGGTGGAGGGACTCTGTGGTAATTTGGTAAAGGGTTGTGCTTCATGCTAGGGGGTCGGTTATCTGGGTCAGTGATTTTTCCGGCTTCAATAAGGTCTTGGATGGTGTGTTTAAGCTTGATGCAGTTGTTTGTGGAATGTCCAGGTGTTTGGTGGAAGTTGCAGTAAGCATCAGGGTTATGACTTGGTGAATTTGGGTTAGGTGGGAATTTGGTTGGTTCAGGTTTAATCAGGCCTTGTCTTTTAAGTCTTTCAAATACTTTAGACAAAGGTTGGCTGAAATTGGAAAATTTTCGATTAGTGTTAACCCGGTTTACATCGACTGTTTTCGTGTTGGAGGGGCGGGTATAAGTGGATTTCCCTCTCTGGGTTCTCTTCTTTTCAGCCTCTATTTCTTCACACTATAACCCATCATCGTACCACTACTAGAAATTACCGGATTAGTAATGGAATTTAGTAACGAATTCTTTTCCGTTACTAATTAGTAATGGATTTGTTGAAATTAGTAACAAATTGAAATGAGGACGGAAATTCAAAAAAATTAGTAACGGATTTTGTGTCTTTTGCTATATCCGTTACTAAATTTATCGTGAATCTGGCACCAAAAATTAATAACGAATTTTATGGAATTAGTAACGGATTTGTCCATTGCTAATTAGTAATGGATTTAGAATCCATTACTAAATTAGGGTGGAAAAAATAGAAATTCATTTTGAAATTAGTAACGAATTTTTGAATTTAGTAACGGATTTGTCCGTTACAAATTAGTAACGGATTTTGTGTCCGTTGCTAAATTTGTTACTAAATTTGACATGAATTTGGCGCCAAAATTAGTAACGGATTTTATAGAATTAGTAACGGATTTGTCCATTACTAAATTAGGGTGGAAAAAACTGATATTCATTTTGACATTAGTAATGGATTTTTTGCATTAAGTATGGCTTGGTCCGTTGCAATTTAATAACGGATTTGTCCATTGCTAAATCTGTTGCTAATTACTAACTATAAAAAGTTTTAATTATATATAGTTATGAATTAATAATTATTTAATTAGTAATTAAATAATTACTAAAAATAAATTTTTATTAATTATATATAATTTGTGATTAATATAATTATTAATTATATAGTAGTAAGTAATAACTATATTTAATTAATAATTAAATAGATATAATAAATATATTTTTTTATTAATTATATACAGCTACGAATTAGTATAACTATATAATTATTAATTATATATAATTAGTAATGAATAATTATGTATAATTTTTAATTACATAACAATTAATAAATCTATTTTTATCAATTATGTATAACTAGTAATTAATATAATTATTTAATTTTTAATTATATATAATTAGTAATTAGTAACTATTTAATTAGTGATTAAGTTATAACTAAAATTATATTTTTATTAATTATATATAATTGATGATTAATATAATTATTAATTATATAATAGTAATTAATAACTATATTTAATTCATAATTAAATAGACATGTTGAAGATGTCAATGATAATGACAATGCTGATGCTGTTCACAACAATGGTGGCAATAATGGTGGCAATGGAGGAAACAATGGAGTTGCTAACCCACCAAGAAACAGAGCTTTCAGTCCCCTACTTCCTTTTGCTAATGCTCAACAACATCCACCACAAGTGGGATGACAACATGGATACGTTCCATCGCAAGGGTATCAAGGAAAATTACCACAAGGGCAAGGCAATAATATGGCCTATCTTCGCGATATTCAACGCCCTGTTATTAGTGTATCCCCTTCATGTATTGTTCTAAGTCATGCTGTAAGAAATTATGATTTGAAAACTCTTCAATTCAATATGATTCCACACTTCTATGGTTTGCCATTCGAAGATGCATTAACTTTTATGAGGGAATTTTGTAATGTCATTGCAACTTTTCCACTGAATGGTGTTCCTGAACTTGAATTACGGATGCGATGCATTCCTCTTACATTGAAAGATAGAGCCAAAACTTGGTTCATGAACTTGCCTGAAGGTTTAATGTGAACTTGGGAAGATATCTATAACAAGTTCATCACCAAATACTACACCCAAGGAAAGACTACAGAGTTGCGAGCCAAGATTAGTACTTTTATTCAAAATGATGGTGAACTCTTCCATGAAGCTTGGGATAGATTTCAAAGCTATCTTACTCAATGTCCACATCATCAATACCCCACTAATCTCTTGGTGACATTCTTCTATGAAGGGTTATATGATAATGGATAGAATTTTGTAGACACTCATGTCAGTATTGGTATGTGTGAGAAGACTTTCGAGGAAATGTGGGATATCTTTGAGATGCTTGCTACTAACTCTCAATTGAAAGTCGGTAGAAATAGGAGGAATCATTCTAGTGACCAATCATCTTCTGAAGTTCTTAACCATGTTGCTGACCTCACTAAAGATGTAAAGATGTTGTTGGTTAAAGAGCCAAGTCACCAAAAAACTTCCACCAATGCAGCTTGCTATTTTTGTGGTCAATTTGGGCATCCATCTTTAAATTGTACTTATAATGGAAATCAAAATGTGGAGGGGGCAAACTATGTGGGTGGATATGACAATCATCAACCCCAAGATGATCTATTTTCCATCACTTATAACCCGGGTTGGCGCAATCACCCTAACTTTGCATGGAGGGACCCCAATCAACCTAGCCAACCTAGTCATGCGGCTCCACCTGGATTCTCACTAAGGCAACAATATCAACCGCCTCAACAACAAGTGCAACAACCACCTCAACAACAAGCCAAGCCATCTTTTGAAGAATTGGTGTTAAAATACATGGCTAATCAAGATGTCTATGTGAAGCAACAATAGGCCATTTTGAAGCAACACGAGACCATGATGAAGCAACAAGGAGTCACCATTCAAAATCTTGAGCGGCAAATTGGACAACTTGCAAAGCAAATGCAAGAAAGACCTCGAGGAGCTTTGCCTAGCAACACGATGGTCAATTTAAGAGAGGTAGCAATGGAAATTTCAGTATGGAATGGGAAGGCACTTGATGAACCAAATTTGAAGAAGGGAATAGAAGTACAAAGATAAGAGGATGAAGCAACAAAGCAAGAAGTAGAACAAGAACCTCCCAAACTTGTTGTCAATTATGTCTCTCCTATGCCTTTCCTACAAAGACTAGTAGGGAAGGGTGAAGCCAATAACTTCAACAAGTTTTTAGAGACAATAAAGAAGATTCCAAAGAGCCTCCACGTCCCTGGTATGATTGATGAAGTGCCCCAATACCTTGAGTTTCTTCGAGAGGTCACCATGCATAAAAGGAGATCGAAGGAGCATACAAGGGTGCATTTAACAGAGGAGTGTAATACAATTCTCCAACACCAATTACCCTCAAAGTTAAAGGACCCAGGGAGTTTTACTATACCTTGCTCTATTGGCTGATTTTATTGATAAATGTTTGTGTGATTTAGGAGCAAGTGTAATCTTATGCCTGTGTCTCTTTTCAGGAAGTTAGGACTTGGTGAGCTTAAACCAACCACAACCTCTTTACAACTAGAGGGTAGATCGATTATACATCTAATAGGAGTTGTAGAGGACATCTTGGTTAAGGTGGGAAAGTTTTACTTGCCAGCCGATTTTCTTGTGCTTGATTTGGAAGGGGATATAGATATTTCTATCATATTAGGACGTCCATTTTTAACAACAAGTAGAGCTATGATAGATGTAAATATGGGCAAGATCACCGTTCGAGTTGGGGGAGACAAGGATGATTTTTTTGTGCTCAGTAATGATGAGCATCCCCAACTTGAAAGTAAGGATGCAAGCTATAAGATGGACACCGGTCAAGTTTTAATGCCAACCCATTTGCAAGGAAACCACTATAGATGTGAATAAGCTTGATGATAAGTTGGTAGTAGATGTCAAGGGTGATGGTAGTAAGGTTCCAAAGGGTACTACATGCTTTATGCTTGATACTGGTCAATCTCTAACTAGCAAGAAGATGAATAAGAAGGCGACCAAAGCTTTTGCTAAGCTTAGTAAGAGTTTTAAATGGTGCATTAAAGGGAGAAATGAGGAGTCAAATCATTTGGATCCTCAACCGCAAACTTTTATGTCTTCTTCTAAGAAGCATGTTATGAATGTGATTGAAAATGTTGGTGGATCTTCATGCCTCAACTTTGAGCCTCCATGAATGCATTACAATGTCTAGCTTTAGACGTTAAACAAAGCCCTTATGGGAAGGACAACCTACATTTTTAATTTTATATTTTTGTTTAAATTTGAACTTTGTTTTTATTTAAAGTATTTGGATTTTATTATTTTTGATTTCTAGGATTTTCTTGGTTTTTTTTATTTTAGATTGTTTTCTTATGTTTCTTTTAGGTTTCGTTTGGTTTTCTTGAACATCGACTCTTGGATCGGTGATTTGGTGTGGTTTTCATTCAGGGAAGTTTCCTTACCCCCTTTTCTTTTAATTTTTGTTATGTCTAAACATTGAGTACAATGCCTCATTTAAGTATGGAGGAGGGAGTATTGGCTATGTTGAAAATGTATCTTCAATTGTGGTTAAATTTTAAAATTTTTTATGCTTAATGTGATGTTTTGTGTTGTTTTCTATTATATTTGTTGTTAAGCATATTAATTTGATACTTATTTTATTGAGTTGATTTTTCCAAAATTATTGTGATTTGTGCTTGATTTATAAGGATTATTACTTTATTTACAATTTTGCAGAATTACTTGATTCAAAGTGAGTATTAAATTTTGAGCTTTCAATTCCAAGTTTCTAAGTGAGATGAATTTGTTGTGATTTTCAATTTAAATACCAAATTCTCAACATTGTTCGTATCCATGTGAGTTTTTGAGCCAAATGTTCAATTATTATTATGCTCTATTTTGTTGTTGAGAGATTCTTACTTGGTGAGAATTCATTAGAACTTGCCTTGGTATGCAATTGGAATCCACATTATTTATTGGGAATATGAAAGTGATGAGGGCAATCTAGGATTAACTCTTGGCCAAATAACCTAACTTGATATCCACTAGTAAGCCAAGTTGAGCCTTGATTCCTTTTTCTTGTTGATTATTTGAATTACCACAAATTTGAGCCTATTTAGCCAATTTTTGCATTTTCCCCTTGTTTCTACCCTTGAGGTGCAGTTATGTTTTTACTTTGTAAAACAATTTGATTTGTGAAGTAACTTTGCAAATTCTTGAGTATTCATTGATTAGGTTTGCCAAGCATCTTGGTTTTTTGTTTTGGTTTTTTAAAAGAAAAAAATATATATATGGTGAAAAAAAGAAGAAAAGAAATGAAAAATTTTTTTGTTAAGAAGTGAATGACGATGATGCAAAATGCAAGGTATAAAGTTAATAAGTTCAAAGAACTTAATATTTTGTGTATGGTTTGATTTGGCAAAAGTGAGTTGTTGGAATTACTCAAGGTTTTAAGCTATATAATTTTTACTTCACAATTTCATTGTTTTGTTTTGATTAAGTGCATTTCCTTTCAGCCTAATTCATTCATATCTTTTCTAAATCCCACCCTACCTAAGCCACATTACAACCAATTCAAAGACCTTTTGATTTGCGTTTCCAATAATATTAAGTGGATGACTTTTGATTAAAAAGCAAGCTTATGCTTGAATTCTTCATTGTAATTGATTTGAGAGTAAACACGTTACCCCTAAACACATGAGAGTAATTGTTCTGTCGCAATGCTTTCCAATTAAAAATTATTTTCTTCAGTTAGCAACAGAATTTTCAGTCGCTAGCTAAAGTTTTGGAGCCAATTCCCGCCAACAGTAGC
Source organism: Bocquillonia castaneifolia (assembly GCA_948193215.1). Lineage (NCBI taxonomy): Eukaryota > Viridiplantae > Streptophyta > Magnoliopsida > Malpighiales > Euphorbiaceae > Bocquillonia > Bocquillonia castaneifolia. The sequence goes on from CANYLF015011012.1 coordinate 19,531, forward strand.
GACGTATCACTGGTAAACAATCCTTTAGTCCAGTGGTTGAGACATATGTATTGAACTCTGGGAGTCCCAGGTTTAAATCCTCCCTTCCCCATATCAAAAAAAAGTTTAAAAGTATTTATATCCTTACTAAAAAAATATGATTATACACTAATTTACATATTTTTATCATTATACATAATGTCATGTTTTAATGTTAACTATAATCTTTATTTTTTATTAATAAAAAATGATTAAAATTGAATGTAAAAGGGTAATTATTGTAATTAAAGTAAAAAAATATATTTTTTAAATGTAAGGAGGCATTTAGTGTACATTAGGGTAAAATACATGGGGAAAAAGTAATTACCCCTTTATAATAGATGTCCATAGGGTACAATAAATATATCTATTGAAGAGAGGGTTTTACAAAATGAGCTTGAGAAAAGTTACGGCATCAACCTAATTAGCTATTAGTTTATTTTTTTTTTTTAATAATTGAAGTTGCAAGTGAAGGAAAACAAGAAAATGATGTCTTTGATTTTAACAGGGGATATATACTTTATTTAGTCTTAACTTTTGATCAACTATCAAATTTAGTATTCCTTTTAAAATTTATCATTTTCGGTCCAATATCTACGCGACTTGTATCAAACCAACTTGAAAATGTCATGTTTTGTGTGTGTAAGAGCCACACACTCCTATTTACGAGGTAGATCAAAGTGACAAAATTTTAAAAGTTTGTGACTAAAATTTGATAATTTTTTAAAAGTTGTGGTTAAAAAAATAATTTTTTGAAAGTCATGATTAAATAAAGTTGGACACATCATTAATGACACATCACTTTTGAGTTGGGTAAAATCAATACAAATTATAAAGATGTTGGACCGAGATAATAAAATTTAAAGATAGGTTAAATTTGATAGTTGACTAAAAGTTGTGGCTAATTAAATTATATATCCATTTTAATAAGCAAGTTAAGAAACTTAACAAACCAGCTAACAAGAGCATCTATATAAATACTTAAAATGTAAGGATTTCATTTTTGCCAGGTAGGTTAGTTTACATGAAGAAGATGACATGTAGGATTTTTTTTTTTTAATTCGGGGAAGATTCTTAGTTTTGATTTTAATTGTCATGTTTTAATATGTTTCGTCTTTTAATATTCGTAACATTTTAATACATGTTTTAATATGTTTTTTCTTTTCATATTCGTAACAATTTTAAATTTATTGTTTGTCTTTTAAGTGTCTAGACCTATCATATTCCTAACGTTTTTTTTTCAGTTATTTGTCTTTTGAGTTTCCAAGTCATTAATAAACATGTTGATATTTTCTTTCTTATAAATTGATAGTTTGTATAAGTTTGTTCTTTTGTTTTGATTCACCTTTTTCCTTTTACAGGTTGTCTTTTTCATTTTAATCTCTTTGAAATATTTGTTTAGAGATGAAATGCAAATTTGAGCCGTAATCATAGTCACTAAGAGTTCAAAATCTCTAACACATGGAAGATGGTGTAATGTAAAAGATTTTTGATGTTAGTGGGGTTTTTCCACAAGGTAAATCTCTAATTTTTTTCAATCTATTTAGTTACTATAGATATAAAAATTTATTTCTCATTCTATTGTTTTTCATTTTTGTGTTTAGATCCTAAAAGAGCTTCTCAAATCTTAGCTTACAGAAAGGCAAGACTCCAATGGAGAATAACACTAGATTTGAAGAGGGGAAAGTTTTATGGCTTAACAATTCGACTCAACCACTAGGTAAGTTGAATGTAATATAATTTTATATGAAATAATTATATAATTATTTTTTGATGTTTTACATTTGCATAATTGTTTGTGTTTTTTTTCCTAGATGATGAACGACATTCGAGAATTTTAGCCTCTTATTGTATTCTTTTTCATTTTTGTGTTTAGATCTTAAAAGAGTTTCTCAAATCTTAACTTATAGAAATGCATGACTCCAATGGGGAATATCACTAGATTTGAAGAGGGGAAAGTTTTATGGTCTTAACACTTCGACTCAACAACTAGGTAAGTTGAATGTTATATAATTTTATATCAAATAATTATATTATTATTTTTTGATGTTTCACATTTGCATAATTGTTTGTGTTTTTTTCCCTAGATAATGAACGATATTTGAGGATTTTAGCCTCTAAACAAACAAGATTGAGACGACAAATTGCATTAGATTTGAAAAGACAAAAATCTCATGGTATAAATTTAAGAAATGAAATGAAAGGTGATATTCTTATAATTAATATTCATAATCTCTAACTAATTTAAATGTTATTTTAAATATTTATAACCTCTAATTAATTTAATTGTATTTTGATATTTTTAACTTCTGATTAATTTAAATATCTATTAACTATCATTTTTTTTTATTATTTTAACTCTTCAATTGTCAAGTTTTCTTGAGGGAGAAGGAAAAAAAACGAATATATAGAGGAGAAGATCTCTCCTTCCCTCACTTTTCTGTCTATATGACTTGAATATATTGGTTTAATTTTATTTTTTAATTAATTATATTGTGAAATAATTTTATAGTATATTACTAGAAAAATATTAAACCAAACACAATGCTCTTATAAATACAACATATTGTAAGTCCTATTTATTTCATATGTAATACCAATAATTTCTCTTATAAAAAAACATCTATTATGATAACAAAAATAACAAATTGATTAAAAAAAACTTTAAATGACATGTTGCGCATCGTGCAGGCATAACACTAGTTAAAATATATTTATGTTTCATTTCTTTTTACCATTAGATTATCAACCTTACAATATTACAAATATTTATTTTCCCATTGGCCTTTAATATTTCAAGTGTATGTAATACAAATACAACACATCCTCTATGTAGGAATACTCCATAATGGAATAAACTCTATATAATAATAAAAAAATTTGGTCCCAACTTACACTAATTAGTCATAAATAAATCTTTATAAAGTTATAAACTCTCTATATTAATAAATTTTTTAGGGTCCCAACAATATGATTTTAAAGAGGTTTTAGTGTATATTATTCTTTCTATTTTTATTTTATTTCATTTTTTTAGGTATTGTCTATAGTGGTATCTCAAGTCCTTTTTGACTTAGACTAATCCACTGCGAGGGAACCGACGCCTAGCTGAGGCTCATTTGAGCCCCTTGCCCTCTCCTAATAAAGATGAGGTTCAAACTCGTGAAATCTCTCCCTAAAATAAGAAGGACTTTGTCAACTTGTTTATTTCAATTATTTATCTTTTGTTTTCATGAGATTAAAGATTTCTAAGAGTTCCAACGGTCCAGCACTTATATGGTTCGCATGGTAAGATATGTGCTACCTGTTTTCATTCTTGAAAGAGAAAATGAATCCATATGCAATCAGAGATAATGACATTTTTTGTCTCTGAAATTTTCAGAATTTTACATGAAGGATTTTTTTACATATACCCAAACACATGCAAATTCAAATATAGAAGATTAGGGTTTTGAATACTAATATCAAGCAAAGCTTAAACCTATCTTTCTCTAGCAGCGGAATAACGGATTTGGAGTTCTGCCAAGTCACAAACAATCACAAACAAGTATGCAAGCCAAGAATCACCAACAAGCTATTAGTAGGGGATGATTCTATGATTTCTACAGTCTAAATACCTAGAAGATGAATAAGATCTAAAGTGCAGAGAGTATTCTATGGGAGAGAGAATATAGGTGAAAACTTATTTTCATGTACGTTCAATTTTCTAGAGAGAGTAGAATGAATCCATTGTTGACTACAGACCCTTAAGTCTACTTATATCTAAATTCATAACAGATAGAAATTAAGTTATAAGTCAACCAATGAATTTAATTCTATATTAAATTCTATTTATCACTAAGATAAATATAAATATTATTAATTATCCAATAATTAATTTCCTATCAGAAACTTATTCCTTTGAGCTTCTGGATACTGGCCTTGACCCGTCATGGGCGGACCGAGTCTACCCATTTAATTCCAACATTACAATTAGTTGTTTTAACTTTTTTTTTCATTACAATTGAGTATTGCAACTAGTAAAATAATTACAATATACCATTTTTAACAGGTTACCAACAAGTTACGTAGAATATATAGTATTTATGATTTTTTTGTTAAGTTTATATATTTTAAATTTATTCTATTAAGTCCTTTTATAATTATTTTATTCTATTAAACCCTCAAACAATTATATTATTTTTATTCCATTATGGACTTTTTTTCATGGTTGACAATTCAATTAATATAAAATTAATTTTCATTTGGTTCTTAAACTTATTTTTACTCTACAATTCCATTGATTTTTTTTATGAAATTGAATAATTTATTCTAGAATATATTTATACTATTCAAATGAAATTATTTTTACTCTTCATTTGCCTTTTATAAATTAGATTTGATATTTCTTGACTTACATGTAAAATTTCATATAAAAATTCATTAAAGTGAATTTTTTAGAAGGGGTAGACACTAATCGCACGGATTTTCGTGTTATAAAATCAAAGTTTAGGAATTTTTTAAGTTACAAATTAAAGTTCAGGGACGTACCATGGTGGGAGTGTGAATTAAAATTACCCCAAATTTTAACTATAGTAGAACCTCTCTAAATTAATTTGATTCGTGGAAAAAATATTACATAATAGAATTTATTAATTTATAGAGCATTCATTTAAAATATCATATAATTTAGGGTGGAGATTTTTACTCTCCATTTATTGATAATTGCACTCCAATTTATTGTTAATGGACTGATATTCCCTCTTCATTGATTTTTTTACTATTTTAACTTTGCATTGAAATTGAATAATGAGAGAGAAGTCAACTACATCTCACTCTAATTATATTTTTATATTATTTTTACATACTTTTACCTTAGTAAGGCACTTTCACCATTTTTTTTATCATTCGAATAATTTTATTTTAAGTCTAACTTTTTATATATTATTGTTCTAAAATGACCAGTATTTAATGTACACACACTTAATTTAACATCTCATACTTAATTTTTATATCTATATTTTTTATCTAAACATTAGAATCAATATTTTTCTCTTAATTAGATATCAGGGATTATAATTTTTTTATTATATATTTACTAATATAAAATTTTTAATATATAGTTTAGTTATAATTTTTTTAATTCATCCAAATTAAGTTTTGAATAAAACAATTTAACTAATAAGAATGCTAAATAAATTTCTAATAACATAATGTACTGCTAAATTCATATTTTAGTTGTACAATTCAAATTTAGAATGTAAAGCTATCATTTTACTAAAATAATAAAAATAATCTACCTAAAATTTAAGAAAATAAAAAATATACCATTGTTTTAAATAGATTTAAAATTTTAATGAATTTACATGAATAAAAATTGTATATATTAAGGTGTAAATTTAATATAATACATGAAAACTTATTTATGCATTATTGAAATTCTATGTTATTATTTCTATCTAAAATGTTCTAACTTAAAAAAATTTAAATTGGATAAGTAAACCTCACAACTAAGTTGCACATGTTAAATTTAATTGATTTAATAAATAATAGATAAATATATAAATCAATAATTTATTAATGAAAAATACTTTTAGATATTTATGTAAAAAATCATAAAAAATAAAAATATACATATAAAAGCTAAAGCTAATTACAATTTATGTGTAATAAAAATTATACAAATAAATTTAAAAGCTAAAGCTAATTATAAAAGCTAATTTTTTTAAGTATGAAAATATGAAAGTAGAATTAAGTATATGTGTAATAAAAATTATATAAATTGGAAGCTAGAAGTAAAATATTTATTATTAGAAGGAATACATTATTTACCAAAAAAAAGGAATATATTGTTCAAACTATTAAAAGAAATTCAAAATATCATGTAAAAACTGAAATATATAAATTTACAATAAAACAAAAAATCTTTTATATATAATTATGTATCATAAATTGGAGAGAGGAATATTAGCCTTTCTTTACTTTCTAGTCAAACTTAACAAAATAAGCAAGGGATATATTAGTCATCAATTATAAAATGGAGTGTATTTATTAATATGATGAGTGTAAAAATCAGTACCCTATAATTTATATTTTTATATAGTTTGTATAATTAATATGACAAAAAATTGTGAAAGAAGACATTTTTTTATCAATAAAGGAAATTTTTTTGTGTCGAGATATAAATAACATAAAAATAGGCAATATCCATAGGGTTTATATATGGAATAATGATTTTATAAATTAATATTTACATGTAAGTATATAATATTTTGTATTAAATAATTAAATAGTGAAATTATTAAATTATATACATTCCACGGAGTCGTTTGATTGATTTTTCATTAAATAATAGATGTTATTAATTTACATAGTATTATTTTAGGGAGGTTTAATTGTAATCCTTTACTCTCTAAAATAAAAAAAATTAAAAATTACTTTATAAGAAAAAAAATATATTATCATGTATATAAACAATCAAATACTCCAACCCAAACAATAAAACGATCAAATACTCACATGATATGCTAAATTAGGGTCGGTTGATTTGAAGAATATTGTGAATCATGCATTATATTACTTGACATATCACTCGTCATCAATAGCAGCTGGCTGTTCTTTAGCTCTTGGGATAGGAACACTTCGTTAGGACCATTCACTTTTTTTAGGGCATGGGACTTTAAAATTCAAATTATTATCAAATCCTTTTGGAAATGTATGGGCTTTTTCTGCGTACAAATTAACAAACTCAAGAAAATCAGCAATATTTATATTTACTTAACAGTGATTAATTAATTTATTAGTAATTTTCTTCATCTTTAATTTTTTTGACAAAAATAATGAGGAAAGAAGATTGTTAACTATTGAAAATATATAATCCAAGCGGGGTGGTTCAACTGGTCAAATACCATTGAGCTTGCAATACCTGGTGGTAGAGGGATCAATCCGTAGGGTCGCTTGGGAAGAGAGTTGCTCCAAATGGGACTTCTCTCGACTGGAGATTAGTCTGGACAACCGTAAAACGGGATTTGGGATACTCTGATGGCATCCACCTAGCAAACACAACTATTGAAAATATATACCTTGGATTGTATGATTTTATAGCATATGATGATTAAAAGCAAGTTGTTATATATTAATACAATCAAAGCCAAGATCTGCATCTTAAAATGCCCTTTTTCTGTATATTATAAGTTTGATATTTTAATGATAAAAAGAAATGAAACATTAGTAGATGAAAATGCCCCTTTCTCCTCTCTTCTCAAGACAAGAAATTTATTTAGAGGCACGAGTCCTCACTTTGTTTATTCTTTTTTGGATTTTTGTCATAATTTTGACATATTCTTAGTTGATTTAATCTTAATTTTTAACTTCATTCTCAATGTTGTAGCCTATGGTCTTTAATGTGTGAAAATATTTTGAGAGTAGGGACTCTCTTTTTTGGTCACTTATAATTCTTTAATAAATGTTTACCCTTGAATTTGTTGAAAAAGTGTGTCGAGTTTCAGTAAGAACAATTGATTGCGGACGTGACAGGGAAGCGGATTCCCAAAAATCTACTTGACTTCTATCAGGAAATTGTAGGTTTGGATTCACTATATAAGTATCCCAATGGCTATGTCTTGGATTGAACTAATTAAAAGGTGTTGTTGAAAAAGCTAGGATAATTACAATAGAATTCAAGAAACAAATGTGAGAGTAATCAATTTTCTAAAGACAACTTGGGGTGTTAAATACTAAAAACTAAAGCTAAGAGTTTGTAGGAATTCTAGAAGATAACAATGCATTAAACATAAAAGGGGCTGAATTAAATTGAAATGTAAATATTAGCAATAATTACAAGCTTGGAAAACAAAGTGTTTACTAAGGGAATTGAAAACTAATGTGGAAAGAACACTTGCACAAACTATGAAATCTAAGAGATTTGAATTTCTTGTTGAATATTCGAGTTGTTTTGTTGGAAGTTGTTGGTGGCACTCTTCTTGATGTCTCGGCTTCCCTTTTATCGCCATGGTGAAAGACTGTTACTTATTTAGAAGTAACTACTGTTGCTCACGTTCTCTTGTTAAGTAGCAATTTCTTTTGCCAGTTGTTTTTTTGACAGCATGCTTTTTAATTCACACTCTTTCTTCCCTATGTTTTAGGTGTCTTGACCTTCCTAAAATTTTACTTATGTGGGTGACAGTTGTCTTAACTTCTCTAGTCTTCCACTTTTCAACCGTTGTAGGAACTACTAGTCTTCCATGATCTTCTTCTTCTTCGACTGGTTGTAGGAACTCCACAACAACTATCCACTCCCTCACGTTCTTAGAAGTAGTCACTTTTTCACTTTTGGAGTTCCATCATTTTACCTTTTCATTTGAGGAGTTCCACCTTTTTATTTTTTGATTTCATGGAGTTCCACTTTTCATGCAACTCCCCACTACTTTTGCCATGCTGTGGCAGTTATCATTCTCCCCACTATTTAAATACTCTGATGAAAATTGAGGTGTCTATCAGCAGGCTGGGCAAAAATTCTAAAGAAATAAAGACTAGCCATATATTATAGGGAAATTTGAAAAATTGATAGTAATCATCACTCTGAAATGATATTTTCAAATTTGTCGGTGATAACTTGGAAATTAATGAGTTACTGGGTGCAATTCCTACAAACATATTCAGCTTTTCTTGTTTAATGGCGTGTTCTTTGATTTAATTATCAAGCAGTTTAAAATAAGAGATGTAAATATATAAAAGATATAGTATATAATTTTTATTTTAATTGAGTTGAGAGCTCTGATGTACTCCATTATGCAGCTGATGCTTATTCTCATGATTTAATGAAGCATAAAAAATGTTTTCACAATATTTCTTATGCAAGCAAAATTTATATTTTGCACCTTCATTTTTCATGTGATTATCAATTTGGCCCCCCTATCTTTTCAATTTTTCCTTCAAAGTTTCAGGATCCTATCAACTTGGCGCCCCCTACGTCCTTCAAACTTTCAGGATCCTATCTTTGATTATGTTTGGGAGCAATTCTACAATAATCCTCAACTTAAGCATAACGCGAGTTGTGTGTAAACAAGGTTTATTTGAGAATAGCTAATTCCACTTCTCTCCAACAATAAAAAGAAACATGTGTGGAACAAGGTAGAACGTTAATCTAATTTAACCAAAGTTCAAAATGCTACCAGTGCAATCAAACACACAAAAATGTATCAAAAATAAAAATGACAAAAATCAGGCCCTCCAGATCTTCTAAAATAACAATAAAAATGCACCAAGAACCAAGCAAGCAACAAACAAATAAACAAGATTAAATTACCTGGACATAATAATAATAATAATAATAATAATAATAATAATAAGTGAGATTAATCTGTATCTTAACCTAAAAATAATCAATTACCTTAAATAATTACTAATTAGAGAGAATTCATGTGTGAAATTACCTGAGTGCCCCATTGGCCTTTAAGGCAAGAATCAGGCGGCATATTTTCGTCTTTTCCTTCAATCTCGGTTTCTTCATACACATAAATTTTAATGGAGAGATGTGGGGCCACCGGAAGGAGGAGAGAGGATTAGGACCATCATCATTAGCGCCGATGATTTGATGGAAGAGAATGATTGGTCGAAAAGTCGAGTGATGAACTGAGATTAGGAGAAGAGCTCCAATCTGGTGTGCACTGTGTGTCAAGAATCTTCCTCTGTTTGTCTTGTTTGGTATTGAAGGAGGACGAAGAGAATTTAAATTTATTGAGTGCCTAATCAAAACGCAATCATTTCTAAAACCAACGGTACTGTGCGTTTATTAAACAACTAGCCCGATTACCAGCACGTTGCGCGAAGTAATTAAAAATCATGGTTGTGTTTGAAATTTGTACTAACTTTTGTAATTAAACCAGACCGAACCGGTGAATTTTAGTTCGGTTCGGTTGTTGATTTTCAATTTTAATTTTTCAGTTAAAAAACTGGCTGAACCGATAAACCGTAAAATGAAGGCAAAAAGCTAAAACCAAACCGAACTGTGACTAATTCGGTTCAATCAGTTACTCCTTTATAATTCGGTTCGGTTTAATTTTGAACTGATAAAAAATTTGGTTTGGTTTAGTTCAATTAATCGAATGCACAACCCTACATAATATAATATACATAGTTAATGCAAATGGGCATTCGGTTGAATTTGGTAAAAGTGTTGTCCCTTCTTTTTTTTTTATTCTATAAATTGAAAGATAAATTTATACATATAAATAACATTGTTCATAGATTATTTCGTTAGACTAAATTATTTAAGAAGACTTTATTAATATCATTTAACAATAATAATTTATTAAATAATAGATAAAAGCTAACTTTCTTAACAATGTACGATTGCCTTCCAAGGTGATAAAATAATTTTAAGTTGAAAATATATTGAGTTAGTGAAAATCATTTATTAAAATTTAAAAATATATAAAATAAAAAGTGTACCGACATATTAATATATCATTCAATATTTGTTTATTCTAGAAAAATGAAAGTTGAAGTTATATTTCATTTACCAAATGACTTTACTGTTAATAGAGATATTTTTATAAAATATTTATTTTCTATAATAATATATAGTTTATGCATAAGAATATATATGGTGTGATGTTAGTGTTGGTATCAAATGATACGTAGTAAATAATATTAATGTAATAATTTATAGGGCAATGATGAGATGTAATTGAAAAGTTTTAACGTTTTAAAGGTTAATATTTATGCTAAATGTGTTAAGAATAAGAAAATAAAAAGTTCTTGGTGGAGTCACTTTTATTAGCTTTAAATAGATTGATGTATGACATCTAGATTAAAAATAATAAAAACTAGCTATGAGCTCGCGCGATGCACGAGTAAATAATTTATAACACATATTAAAAATAACATTTTTATTATTTAAAAATAAAATCATAAAATTGATAAAAAATAATTTTACTGCCTTTACAATTTGTTCAACTTAAATATGAATTTCTCAAAGTTTAATTAACTACAAATCCCATAAGGTTTAAAACTATAGTAATTAATATTCAAGTGTGATCATATAAAATTAAAAATTCAAAAAATATTCTTAATAGTTTAATGTAATATATAAAATATTATAAAATTATTAATTCAAAGACACGATTCTTATTTGATTA
>CANYLF015012838.1:0-11149 GCA_948193215.1 Bocquillonia castaneifolia
CGATCAAGCAATATTTAATGAATCCACTTGTCCTTCAACCTACCAGGGCAGGGAGACCATTGATATTGTACTTGGCCTTGGAAGACGATGCTATAGGAGCAATGGTTGCTCAAGAAAATGAAGATGGAATAGAACATGCTATCTGCTACCTTAGTAGGAAGTTGTTATCTTATGAAGTGAAATATGACATTGTTAAGAAGACTTGCTTGGCAGTAATATGGAAAACACGGAAGCTAAGGCACTATTATCAGTCCTATCAGGTTCAAGCTGTGGTAAAAGTTGATCCGCTATGTTACCTATATGAAGCACCAGTGTTAATAGGGAAGCTTGCTAAGTGGTTGGTATTGTTAACTGAGTTTGACTTACAATACCTGACTAAGAAGACTATCAAGGGGAGAGTAGTAGCAGAGTTTCTAGCTCTTAATCCACTAGATGGGCAAGAAACATGGGAGTATGAATTTCCAGATGAGTCACTTAATCTGATAGAGGCAGACAAATGGAAGCTATACTTTGATAGAGCAGTGAACCACAAGGGAGCTGGAGGGGGGCAATCCTAATCACGCCTGAAGAAGAAAGTATTCCTTTGGGTAAGAAGTTGGATTTCAAAGTCACCAATAACATGGCTGAATATGAAGCATGCGTATTTGGTTTGGAAGCAGCCATTGTAGCAGGAGTTAGGAAACTCACAATGTATGGAGATTCGATGCTCACATTAATCAAGCTTCGAAAAACTAGGAAGTAAAAGATGAGAAACTGAAGCCTTATGCAGACTACATTCAGATGCTCACCATGAGTATTTCTAATTGTACCTTTTCACATTTACCGAGGGAGGAGAATCAAATGGCGGACGCATTAGCAACTTTAGCATCCATGTAGGACAACCCTAGAGATGTGGCTATGAAACCTCTAGTGATGTGTAGAGCTAGAATCCCCTGCTACCAAGGTGAATGAGTAATGATTGTGAGTGGGCCTAGGGAGAAGCCATGGTTCTATGAAATTCTGAAATTTCTAGAGAAGAGGGAATATCCAAAAGGAGCTAATGGGAAGCAAAAACATGCCTTAAGGGTCAGCTCAAGAAGCTACACTTTCCATGAATGGATACTCTACCGAAGGGCTTCGAATGGAATACTACTTCAATGTCTGGACCAATATGAAGTGGAAGAAGTCATGAAGGAGATTCATGCAGGAGTGTGTGGACCCCACATGGGCGGACATACCTTAGCAAAGAAGATAGTTCGGCAAGGATTTTACTAGGATAAAATGGATAGAGATTGTATCAACCTGGTCAGAAAGTGCCATGAGTGTCAGTTACATGAGAATAAGATACATTTGGCACCAATCGAGCTTCACAATTTAACATCTCCTTGGCCATTCTCAGCTTGGGAGATCGACATCATTGGAAAGATAAGACCAACAGCTTCCAATGGTCATAAGTACATTATAGTGGCCATTGAATACTTTTCGAGGTATGTGGAAGTCATCTCACTACCAACGGTTACAGCAAAGGGTATGGCTGAGTTTATCAATAAGAACCTCATAAACCGGTTTGGAAAACCACATCACATCATTTCAGACAATGGTGTGCAATTCTAGGGAGAAACTGCAGATCTGCTAGAAAAGGAAAGGATTGAGCATCACAAGTCCTCGCCCTACAGGCCACAAGCCAACGGGGCAGTTGAAGCAGCTAACAAGACTATTAAGAAGATCCTAGCCAAAATGGTAAAGACCTACAAGGATTGGGCAGATAAACTACCTTTTACAATCATGGGTTATAACACGACCATACAAAGTGCTACTGGGGAAACACCGTATTCCTTGGTGTAGGGAGGTGAAGCAGTAATGATAATTGAATCTCAAGTTCAATCATTGAGAGTGGTACTATAAGCTCAAATTGTTGAGGCACAATGGGTTGAAGTAAGATACATGCAGCTGTTTTCTTTAGAGGAAAGGAGGAAGAAAGCTCTCCATCATACTCAAGTGTATCAGCAGAGAATAGCAAGGGCTTTCAACAAGGGAGTCAGAGTCAGGCCAATCAAAGAAGGAGATTGGGTGTTGAAGTAGGCTAGGCCCATTACATTTGATCCTTGAGGGAAGTTCAAACCCAATTGGGAGGGTCCGTATCTGGTCAAAAAGATCATGTCTAAGGGAGCTGTGAAGATTTCAGATCTAGAAAGGAATGAGTTCGAGCAACCCGTAAACATGGATCGTCTTAAGATATGCTATCCTTAGAAAAATGTGTGAAAAATAATGAATCCCGATGAGTTGAAAACCCATTTGGGCGGCTCATGCAAAATAAGAGAGCCCGCTAGAGTGAAAACCTTGCAAAAAGGCATTCTAGGCAAAAATTAGGGCAAAAGGCCTGCTAGGGTGAAAACCTCACAAAGAGGTAGTCTAGGCAAAAATTAAGGCAATGAGAGAAGAAAGTAAGGAGGCAGTAATATCAAGTGTAAAAGCTAAAGTACGCTTATTGTGCTAATATTAAAAAAATGAACCTTTTGCAAAAGAAAAGTGTCAAACTTTCTTATAGTACTTGATTGTGTGTCTGCATAACTAAAAAGCTAAAATATTGCATGAATAAATGAAATGGTTATGAAACCTAATTCTTCTCGTGGTTCTTTAGCCACTTGATACTAACAAAGTTTGCATTCATTTCCTTCCTTGCATCATCTCTTGCTCTTTTTGCATTATTTCTACTGTTTATAGCATACAGTTCAGCACCTTTGCCTTCATCATCAGATAGCTCAGCCTGTAAATAAAGCCATGCCATGAGATCCATATTAGCAATAATATGAATAGGTCAACAGTAGTACTTATCAGATCAACCCAAGCCTTGTATTCATCATCAGTAGTTGGTCCTTGGGCAAAGCTCAGATTCCTTGCAAAAGATCTACTAACCCAGCGAGAACGGATTTCCGTCAAGAAGAATGGGGTAAGAGCATAAGGAGTGAAAGATGGAACGGGATGTAATACTCATTTAGCCCTGCAGTACTACCTACAGACTCCGGATGGGGTATAAAAGGTGATAGTACCGAAGCTGGCAATTTGTACATAGTTGTCTATCATAGAAGTGGTGATGAAGCTCAATCTCCACTATGGACAATGCCAGCAGATCAACTCCTCATTCCTGGACAGGAGAAAGTTGGTCCAACCGCCAGAAACCTCTAATACAGCACGTTCAGCCTTAGATAGCACATGTCCTCTAGATTGAAACTATCGAGGCCTATAAGTTGTAGGGTTCACTGGGGGCATCATACGCCTAGCTTTTCCTTCAACCAAATCTGGTTAAAGAATTGCCATAATGAATTAGTCAAGATTAATAAAAGAGAATATGAAAGCAAGATAAGGAATGCATACCTAGAGAAGTAATGGGTTGCGTCAGAGGCGTTTGAGTATGCTTGACAGAGTCTAAGTCGACAATGGTTTTAGCCAAGATGATAGGGAAGGGGTTATGACCACTCTCAACTAGTTCTAGGACATGGGCAATCTGAAAGTTACCTCTACCTTCAGTTGAAACTAGTAAGAATTGGGCATAAAGACAGAAGCTAGCGAGCCTTTCCCAAGACCTGCTATTCTTTGGCTTAGAACTCCCCAATTCCAATAGGGGTTGAGTCAGGAGAGATTAACCCTCGATACATGGAAGTATCTGGCCTAGGGTTATCCCAAAGAAACCAGCTAGAGATTCCAGAGTTTGATTATAAGCAGAAGGCAATGCTAGAGGAGCGTTAGAATGGTGTAGCTTGTTAAGAATGCCTTTGAATTCTTCAAATAGGGGGCACAGCTCAACTCCATTGAAGCAGAAGACACAATGTTTGATACTCTAGAATTCTAAAGCTACATGAAGGAGTTTGATGTCGAATGGGAAAATTAGGAAAGCTCTGAACTCTACTAGGTGGTATTGGTATAAGGAATTCCAGGTTTCTGTTTCCATGCTTCCTAGATGTTTTCTAAGAGTGTTTGTAGACTTCCAGAACATTTTTACAATTTAGGAAAACTTCCAAAGAGTTTGTTTGATGTTTTATAATGACTCAAAGCTACCCTAGAAGGTTCTATTTATAATTCACGGAGTCTAGGCAAGTCCTAGTTCGAAAAGGAATCAAAACAGAGTGAAAAATCGCAGAGAAAAGCCCGAGGATGAAGGAGTGGCGTTATAGACGAACGCAAGTTGAAGAGTGGCGTTACCACCAAACACCTATCCCTCTGTGGCGTTAGTGGCAAACGCCACTCCCCTTAGTGGCGTTGGGCCCTGGCTTGATTCCTTTCGGTGATTCGATGATTGACGCAGATTTTTAGGAGTTCTAGGAGGATTCCATACACAACATTTCATACATACATGATTAGAAATCATAAAAAGACATACATGCATACATAAATCCACAAAATCATGTGCATAACAGATGCATTAGCTAGAAAATTTGCATGCATTCACTAATAGTGATATAAGGAACATACATACATGCATAAGGTCTAACAATCACGCATACATCCGCATATTTGTATCAAATGTGTAAAGTACAGATACATATCAATGTTCGGGAAGTAGAACGAGTTTAAATACAGAAATAAGGACGTCTATTCCTCATCCTTGTCCTCCTCCTCCGACTTCTTAGAGTCCTCCTCATCACCACCTGTTAGCTGACTCTTAGTCTCATCGCCAGCATACTGTTCACCAATCTAGACCCCACCAGCTCCTTCAGTTGGGATGTCCAAAGCTGCAAGCTGAGCCTTCAACTCAGTAACCATCCTGCAAGAAAACCTATGGGCCTACCTCCATGTATCGTAAGTCTCTACCAGATAGGCCTTACTGGCTTAAAAGTATGATGATAGTCGTGAAACCTCATCGATAGGAACCTGAGTGAATAAAGAGTTAGAATCCATATACAGGCATAAAATGAAGAAAGAATGTTGAGATAACTTACATGAGTACATCCATCTATATAAGAAATGAAAGGATCAGCTGCAGGATGAAAAGTATGCTCAACTAGACCAGCAACAGTCCTATGATGAACTCATAGCCCGAGATACTCTGTAATATGGCCTGGCACCACATCTCATTGACTGCTGGATGTATAGTGATATGAATGAGGTCTACCAGCCTCTGAACTCAGCATAACTCCTCTAATGGGAGCACGAGTCCTCCTACTAGGCCTAGGGGCAATGACTGGCCCAGGACTGGGGGTAAAGTCATCATCATCATTGGAATCTCTAGAATCTCCATCATCCTTGTCCTCATCAGAGTTGGAGAAGGTCACGACACCCATGGATATCTGAAAAAGAGTGATTATGAGTCATGCAAGCAAGACATACAATTATCAGAAAAGTAAAGAAAGATAGCATTTTACCTTAGCAAGCATCCTATGTGATAAAAGGTAGAGTCGGAAGGCACCTCGAATGCAAGAAAGAAGTGTAATCCTTGGAGCGAGAAAGAAAGGATGTACACTCAAAGCCATCAAGTGCTATAGATAGGGTGTGGTTTGTTAGCTCATGCCCCCAGAACATATCAATAGGAGGATCACGAGGCCTTCTGCGAAAGCCAGCCATATACTGGCATCGAGTCCTCTCTCCTAGGAACCACATCCTGAGTCCTCGACCCTCCAGAAGAATCATCAAGTCATCCTTAGGCAAGGACGCAATGACATAAGGTGGCAATCCCTCCATCGGGCCCATCCATCCCCTGTCAAGTTGAAACAGAAAGAATCTAAGTAAGTTTTTTGAACTCATGTCAATTGCTTTGAACTAACACATTTGTTTTACCCTAGAAGCAGTCAGCGAATTAAGGTACACGCGATGACCATTGACGTCAGTAGTATGAATGCACAATCATTGTAAACCCTAGCGTCTGAGGACAGGGAATGTATATTAACGCTCTAGTGGGAAGAACTGGCAAATCAAGCCCAACTCGATAGCCCTATACTTGCAAAAGAAGGGTCAGAGGAATATAAAGCAATCAAACAAAGCAAGAGGCAAAGTAACTCACATGAGTGGCACGCTAGAAGCCACAAAACTTTGCAGCACCATGAGATATCCTATCCATGCAGAGGTACAGATAGGCTAAAGCAGGGGAACCCTAGTCATACCTGCTCATCTAATTAAAATCTCTTAGAATAGGGATGAAGTGCAAGCCTATGGTAGAGTTCGTATCGCAGAAGATAGTGCTACCCAGCAGGTACAGAATGAAGACTCGGGCCATCTGATCGAACTTCTAGTCAAACTTTGGCCTATAGCTCGAAAGGTGTCTCACTAATGCATCAACATAGAGCTTCTTAGAGCTCTTCCACGCTGGAACCATGCCTAACATCCGAAAAATATACTCGTTCTGAACATCATGATGAACTGAGTATATCCCTCCATCCTAAAAGATCCGCTCACCGACACAAGCCAACTTAGTAATGGCAGAAAAAGAAGCTGGAGACAAAGTATACTCCCCACATGACAACTGGAATGTGTGGGTAGTATTAAAACATCGCTCCATCAACACTTGCATGGAACGGCGATCGCAGCGAGAGCTCACGGGCTCATCACATTTTCAGGAAACATCGAAAGAAGAGGACCAAATCTAGCCTGAAGCACTAAGGCCTGCACACCTAGAGGTAATCCTCTCCAAACTACTCGGACTTTGGAAAAATTTCCATTATAGGTAAAGGTAGTCTCATCCCCCTACAAGATAAATAACATGTATATTTCCTAACTCAGTCATCTAATTTCTTATATTTTGTATATCTAACCTTGGAAGCCAACAGTACATTCATCCATGCATAATTGTATCCAATCATGCATTATTCATACATCATTTTAGCATCATTTATATATTAATTATTCATTTAATATCATTTTTGTCATGTATTATCATAATTTGTCCATAAAATATGTAAATCATGTCTAAATCATTCATAAGCTACATATATCAATCTATTTTTACACGTTAAATCATCAAAACATGAATCGGAGGACTGTTCAAAGTTTGAAATCACTGCCGGGACTGAAACTCAGCTCAACGCTAGTCCCAGTAGTGGCGTTACCCCCAACGCCGGTCACACGACTAGCATTGCCGGCAATGCCACTCGTGGCAGTGGTGTTGGGCTCTAGCCAGTCTCGTTGGTGGCCAATTTGAGTTTATTTTGCAGATTTTCGACAAATTTCACAATGCCCAGTCAAAATTCAATCAAATTGAGGTGTTTGGACACTTACCCGGTCTACAATCGAGCTATAGAGGTTGAATCTAGCATTTGAAAGTGGAAAAATCCTTCCTCCTCTCTGAATTCCACTCGGATCAGTTTTTAATACCTCC
The DNA here is from genome assembly GCA_948193215.1 of Bocquillonia castaneifolia. NCBI lineage: Eukaryota > Viridiplantae > Streptophyta > Magnoliopsida > Malpighiales > Euphorbiaceae > Bocquillonia > Bocquillonia castaneifolia. Next base: position 7,286 of record CANYLF015012838.1, read on the forward strand.
TCTCTAACCCGAAAGAGACTAATCAGGTTCCACATGGGTTCCAAGTCCAGATCCTCAGCCATTTTGCTTTTTGTTTGAAGAGATTTGGTTAAGAAGTGAAAAAATGAGAAGAAATTCAAGTTTGGGTAAAATTTTTGATTTTTTTTGGCAAAAAGGAGTGCAGCACGCCACTTATAATGCTAATTTGGCAAATTACCAGTGTGGTCCCTGATGAAAAATTTCAAAGAAGGATAGAAGTTTGATTACATATAGGTCCTAGATCAAAATTAAGGCCAAAATAGGCCACTTTAAGTCTAATTGGGGGTAAATTTCAGAAGATTAGTAAGAATAGCAGTCAATTACAGTCAGAATGATAGAAGATAATAGAGGATTACAGTAGAAATGATAGACATTATAGAAAATTCCTTTTTCAGAGATCTCTTTTCTTGTTTCAAATCCATAAGATGTTTGGAGTAAGCATAGGCATATAAATGGTAATTTTATGTCTGAAAGATAAATTTCCCCAGTAGGAGTAATGCTAGAAATATTTTGAGGAAGTTTTCTTTTGGGATTTGTTAGAATTAAAGATTTCCCCAGTGGAGTTATCAATCACAACTATCAGATGAGTTTGTATTCCCTAGTGGAGTTATTCTAATGTCTGGTTGATAATCAAAGCAAGAAATTCTTTACCCAAAATGAAGTTATTCAAACATCTGATTGATAACCAAGTCAGATTTCTTTATTTCCCCAATAGAGTGGTTCTGATAATAACTGGCTACATAGTTATTGAAAAGATATATCCCCAGTGGCAGTCCATAAAAGATAAAGCATTCCATAGAATTCAGGTCTCAATAAACAAAGATTTCCCTAGTGGAGCAACCAGGATAGTATTCATGTATTCCAACCCTTGAGCCAGGATAGTATTCCTGCATCTGGATAGTATTCCAATTCCCAAGCCAAGATAGTATTCCTGCATCTGGATAGTATTCCATTACCCCCCTAAGCCAGGTTAGTATTCCTGCATACAGATAGTATTCCGAATTTCTCGCCAAGATAGTATTCTTGCATTTGGATAGTTTTCCAATTCTTCACATGGATAGTATTCCTGAATTTCATATTTCCCTATGGAGTTGGTCAAGGCAACTGAGGTCCAAGATCAAATTCCTCAAACCATGAGAGCTTAGTCAGGTGAACCCCGTGGAGTTAAACCAAGGCAGCCGAGGTCCAAGGTTAAACCTCGCACACCGCAGTCGAGGTACGTAATTCTTTTCAAAATTATGTGTTTTGGCTTTGTCATCATTTTCCATATTATTGGATAATACTACAAACCTCCGACAAAGCAGGGGTAAACTGTTAACACCTAATTTTTGATGTAGGAATACGGAAGCGGCTCGGAGGCCCAGTGATGATCATTCATGTTCTAAATAGCATGAATTGAGTTGACATTGCTTTTTAGAGATTATATTTGCTTCACTTTGAGTGTTTTCTAAGCTTGCATAGCATGTTTTGCTCCAAAGTCCGGTTTTGAGCATAAACGATGCATTTTCCAGACGGTTTTCATCATAACTTTTTCTACGAGTGTTCAAATGGCTTGAAATTTTGATGGTTGGTAGTTCAGGCCATTCCGCACATTTTCTTAGTTTTAAGTTTTTCCAAAATCGAAAGTTTAGAGGCCCAAAAAGGCCCAACGCCACTCTAAAGAGTGGACTTGGGACCAACACCACTCTTTCAAGTGGAGTTGGGCCCAACGCCAATCGTGAGACTGGCATTGGGTTCAATGCCACACGGAAGACTAGTGTTGGGCCCCCAACGCTAGTCAGATGATCTCAGTTGTAAAAAGCCCATTTTCGGGCTGTTTCGGCCCAGAATGGCCCGTAAGAGTCGTACACGCGTGCCAAGGCTCTATAAGCTCATTTTTTAGCAAAATGTCCTTTGCTTTGAGCTCAAGTTATTGAGTTTCAATAGGAAACTGATTATGGTAACCCTAGCTTAAGTTTTAAGCTAAACCGGGTATAAATACATGTCTAAAACTAGGTTTTAGAGGCAGGTAGCCAGAGCATACTAATTTTAGGGTTTTATTTCTCATATCAACACTCTAAAACTCATTGATAGATAAAAACACTTTTATTCTACATTGTTCATTCATATTACAAGCACAAAAGCCCTCAAAAGTGTCATCTTTTGCATTCAAGAGGAGGTTTTCAGGCTTCCAATCCATTGAAGCAAGTTCCAGCAGCCTTTAATTAATAAAAAGCAACACAAAAGTCACTCAAATCAGATCTGAGGGTACTCAAGCGCTTCCAGTTATTTTCTTGAAAGGTAAGTCACCTTATTTCTCTATTTTTCTATGTATTTCCATTGTTTTCATGATTTGCATGTTGTGATTCATTAATTTTGTGATGTTTTGTTGCTGTAAATTTCTGTTTGCATGTTTTAATGATGTTTTTGTATGTTGATTTGATTTAAATTCCATGTTTATGCTTCATAATTGCTTAAAATTGTTTCTTTTGCATGTTTACATGTTTATTTATTCAGATATGATATATTAGATGTTATCTACATGTTTTTCATGCATAAAAATCTTTTCTTTTCATGTTTCAATGAATAAAAATCGTTTCTTTTGCATAAAGGTTGCATCTTTTATGTAAAGTTGTTTTCTTTGCATATTTTAATGAATAAAGTTTGTTTCTTTGCATTATTTCATGTGAAATCATGTTGTTTTAATGTTTTGTGTATAAAGTTTATGTCTTTTACACGTTTTATGTTTAAAGATTGAATCTTCTTATGTTTTTACATGTAAAAGTTGTATCTTTTGTATTTTCATGCATGCCATGTTTAGATCTGGGTTGTTTTGCCATGTTTCATGCATTATGACATGTTTTGGTGATCATTGCATGTATTTCGTCTTTATATGTGTGTTTTGTGGGCTTGGTAAATTCAAAAACTTCATTTTTTGTCAAATCGCTTTCTTTATTTTCTGTCTGGCAACCAACCCCATAAGCAGGATTGGCGTTGGGCCCAAACGCCTTTGGGCAAGTGGCGTTGGGCCTAAACGCCAGTCTCCTGAGTGGCGTTGGCCCCTTTTGTTGTTTCTTCTGTGCTGTTTTACTAGGATTACTTGCATACAGTAGATTTCACGTGGAATGCAGTGATGAGGTAAGCTTCTAAACTCTCTTTGGTAATTATTTAGTTGTTTTATTGCTTGAAATTGATTAATTAATGACTTTGGTAATCGTTTTAGGTCTAAAATGGTAGAAACCCTTGGTTGTGTTGTTGTCTTGGTTGTTATGTGTTCCTTATCACTTTTTGCATGTAAATTAATCTTAATTAATGGTTCGTAATTGTTAAAATTAGCTCTTGTTTATTATTAGAAACTCACTATTGCATGTGTATATGTAAAAGGTAGATCATAATTGTTATATGCTTTATTGCTTTGTTAGCAGGAATGAAGGTTGGTATAATACTAGGAGTATTGGGTAAAGAATTATGCTCTGGAATTGATAAGTCTGATCCTTAAATCTCTGGGGTCAATGCACCTTTCGTATTCTTAAGAGGAATCGGGGTGTACACCTTGTAAGACATTCCCGATGCCGGTTCGGGTGGCGACTACCACTTCAGCCCCGCAGCTGAATACACAGTGCCGCAGTTGCTAGTCATGGCTCAGACTCTGAGGCAAAACCTCCTTGTCAGCACATGGTTAATCATGTAATAAAGAAAGTTTCACTCCCATACGTGTTTACACTTAAGAAATCAAATGTTGCAAATCAATTCTTTTCGAAATTAAACTAGGTTACTAGAAAAGCAATCACAATCAACCAAATTTTAATTTACCCTATTAATTTTCTAATCATGTATCAAGAAATCAGAAATTAAAACTTGCAAACA
>CANYLF015015925.1:0-14080 GCA_948193215.1 Bocquillonia castaneifolia
AAATCAAATAACAAGCACCTTAAGTAGAAATCATCCAAACTCACATCAAGATAATGTAAATAAACCAGCACTTTACGCAATACAAAATACCAAAGCAACCATTTATACAAAAATTACCAAACATACACAATTCAATCACAAAATCGGTGGATGACTCATCCTCATCAAATCATTTTCCTCATTCTTTCATAAATATGAATAGGTGGCCACCGACGAGACTATCCCACCGGCTCTGTCTCGCCATCCCTCGATAGGCAGCTATCCCACCAGCTCAGCTTAACCGAATCACACAACCCATTTTTCCCCGAGTCAATCCAAACCCAATTCAACATGGCTCAACAGCAATACTTATTTCCACCATAGCTCAACTTATCAAAGCTTTCCAATTCAACATACTCAAGTAACCATCCGAAACCACAACACACATTTATGTTAAACATAAGTTCAAAACCATATCAATCAACACATACAACATACATCCAAGTTGGAATTTTTCACTCAACACTCTTATCATTTAATAAGCTAAATACCTACAAAATCACAAGCAAATTCAAGGGTTTGAGTTACCCCTTTCCTCACCAACAATTTCTTTGCCTTTGGGTTTACCCAAACAATAAAATTTGATAACATACACATGCTTAAAATCACACATAACACATAATCATCAAAACAAAATTATTTCCCCAAGGTTTATTCATTAATTCAAAGTGGAATTAAATAAACAAACACACACACACACGCACACACATATACTAATCATTAATTTTCCTACAACCAAAGTCACCAAATGGACACCTATACATGATTTAATATGATGTATGAGATGAATGATACATGACAACATATATGTACATGTAGACAGCTTACATATACTGACTTTAAAAATTCACCAGAAATTATAAACACATGATAAAATTTTGATATTTTGTAAGTTATACTTCCATCAAATTAGAAACTGTAGCAATAAGAATCACCTCAAAATCATCTGTATAAATAAAGTTATTTTTTTTCTAATACAGCCGCTCTAATTCCCGTCTAAATAGATTAGTCCAAAGTTTGACCTTCAAAACCCAACCAAATGGATGAATTTTCTTCTGAAATTTTACAGGTTGTAGAGCACCTCCTAAGGTTTCCATGGACATATAATTCATCCAATTTAGGCTTGTATAACTCAAGTTATGATCAAAATACCAAGGCCGTTTTATAGAGTATAAAAACATCAATATATAGTTTGAAGAAATTCATATAATCAACCTCAAAATAATATTATTTCTACAAATTGATACATGATTCATACTTAAGAAAGGCCTAATTACATGATTATAACTTAAAATCATGTTTTCCCCAAATTCTACTTGAACCCTAATTTAATTTAAATACTACAAAGAAAATACTTACCTTAACCAAGCTCTAAACCTTTAATTATTCTTTACTTAGTTTTCCTCTACAATCTTAAGCCTCAAGGAACAATTTTTGGGTAAATTTTGATATATATGAGTAAGGGAGCAGAATGAAAAATGAAGGAAGGAGAAGAAGAAAGAAATAAGGAAAAGAAGAAGCGAGAAAGATAAAAAAAGAAGAAGGGATTAGGAAAATGGGTAGGATGTTTCGGTGGACATCCACCTAATTGTTTTTATAATAATAATAGTAATACCTACCTCTCCATACCCCTAATTAATTCTACCAACAAATTAATCCTTCAATCAAACTTATACCACAATTAACTCTGTTAACTTTCCTTACAATTAGGTCCTTATTCTAATCTAACTTCCTTAAACTCTACTACATATAATACTCTTCTACCACATTATATTATGTAATGTATCACACATAATTATGATGCAAATGATATGCTTAATGATTTGGTAATGCATATTAATTTTTTTCTTTTTTTTACGGTCATGACAATTCTCCCCCATTTAGGAAATTTCGTCCTCAAAATTTCACTACTCACCACTAGTCATGTCAAACCAGTACGGGTACTTGACCCTCATATGCTTCTTTACTTACCAAGTTGCTTCCTTGGATGAATGTTGACTCCACTTCACTTTCACCATAGGAATTTCCTTGCTTCTCAATTTTCTGACTTGTCTATCCAGAATTTTCACTGGTTCTTCAACATAGGTCAAGTTTTCTGAAATTTCTAGTTTTGGTGGTTGAATAATATGGCTCAAGTCTGATCTATACCTTCTAAGCATTGAAAAATGAAAAAAATTATGTACTTGTGCTAATTCTGGTGGTAGAGCTAACTTGTACGCCAAATGGACCAACTCGCTCTAGAATCTCATATGGATCAATGTACCTAGGACTTAGTTTACCTTGTTTACCAAATCGCAATATACCTTTCCAGGGCGAACAAAAACACTTTATCCCGCACTTCATATTCAATGTCTCTTCTATGCTTGTCTGCATAACTTTTTTTGCCTATCTTGAGCCGCTTAGATACACTGCTTTACCAATTTAATCTTATTAATTGTTTCTTGAACAACCTTTGGGCCTTCTAGCTGTCTTAACCCTTCTACATCCCAATACATAGGGCTTCTACGTTTTCTTCCATATAGGGCTTCATATGGAGACATACTAATACTAGAATGGAAACCATTATTATAAGCAAATTCCATTAAGGTTACCTGTTCATCCTAATTCCCACCATATTCTAATGCACATGCCCTCAACTTTTACTCAAAAGTCTAAATAGTTCTCTCTGACTGACCATTTGTCTGTGGGTGAAATGCTATGCTGAAATGTAGTTTAGTACCCATCACTACTTGTAGTATTTTGTATAAATGTGAAGTAAAATAAGGATCCCCGTCTGATACAATTGAATATGGCACACCATGCAATCTCATAATTTCTCTAACATATAAATGTGCAAACTTGTCTAAAGAGTCAGTCTGTTGAATAGGGAGAAAATGTGCAGATTTAGTTAATCTATCAACTATCACCCACACAGCATCATGCTTCCTAAATGTGTAGGGTAAACCAATCACAAAATCCATGGTTATTTGTTCCCACTTCCACTTAGGCACCGAAAGAGAACGTAGTTTACCTGCGGGTGCTTAGTGTTCAGCTTTTACCTGTTGGCATGTTAAAACATCTAGCAACGTACTCAGTAACTTCCTTTTTCATTTTGAGCCACCAGTAATGCTCCTTTAAGTTGTGGTAATTTTGGTACTTCCTGAATGCATAGAATAAGGTGAAGCATGAGCCTCCTAGAAAATATTTTATTTCAGTTCTGTTAAATTAGGAATATACACTCAATTCTTCATAATCCAAACACCATCATCCCGCTCTGATATTTCACTTAGTTTCCCCTCCTGTCTCTTCTTTTGGAGCTTCTTCAAATATGAATCAGTTAATTGTGCTTGCTTAATGTCTTCTAATAATTGTGGTCTTGTATTCATAGTGGCCAACAAGGCTCCATTTTCCTCAAAGATAGAAACACCCATTGCTCGTAAATAAACTATTGAATTCAAACGATATATGATCATACCTGCAGCTTGTTCATCTAATTTCCTACTCAAAGCATCGGCAACTGCATTTGCCTTTTCAGGATGGTAATCAATGGTGCAATCATAATCCTTCAGTAGCTCCATCCATCTCCTCTGTCGAAGGTTGAGTTCCTTCTGTGTAGGTATATATTTAAGGCCTTTATGATCAGTGTATATATGGAAAGTCTCACCATATAAACAGTGTCTCCAGATCTTCAGGGCATGTATAATGGCTGCAAGCTCCAAGTCAGGGGTAGTATAGTTCAGTTCATATGGTTTGAGTTGTCTGGATGCATACACTATTACCCATTCATCTTGCATTAAAACACATCCTACTCCACTCAAAGAAGCATCAGTATAAACAACATATTTCCCTCCCTATCTAGGTAGTGCGAGAATAGGTGCAGAAGTTAATCAGTGCTTCAGTTCTTCAAAACTAGCCTGGCATTTATCTGTCTACTGGAATTTAACTTGCTTCTTTAATAAATTTATTAGTGGCTTTATAATTATGGAAAAATCTTTCACAAACTGCCTATAATACCTTGCTAATCCCAGAAAACTGCGTACTTCTATCACATTCTTTGGTGCTTCCCATTTTCTAATTGCTTTCACCTTGGATGGATCAGGCAGAACTCCCTATGCAGATACTATATGCCTTAAAAATGCAATCTCATTCATCCAGAATTCACATTTACTAAATTTGGCATAAAGTTATTTCTCCCTCAAAACTTGTAAAGCAATTCTCAAATGATTTTCATGTTGTTCCTGACTAGAAGAGTATATCAATATGTCATCAATGAAAATAATTTCAAATTGATCCAAATATGGTTGGAAAATATTATTCATTATTGACATGAACGCAGCAGGTGAATTAGTTAACTCAAATGGCATCACAACAAATTCATAATGATCATACCGTGTTCTGAATGCTGTTTTGGCTATAGAACTCTCACCAACTCACAACTGCCAATAACCAGATCGTAGATTAATTTTAGAGAAAACTGAGGCGCCTCTAAGTTGATCAAGTAAATCATCGATTCTAGGCAATGGATTCTTTTTCTTTATTGTGATTTGGTTTAATCTTCTATAATCAATGCACAACCACATGCTTCCATATTTTTTCTTCACGAATAGGACAGGTGCTCCCCAGGGTGAAATGCTAGGCCGGATGAACCCTTTTTCTAACAATTCTTCCAACCGCTTCTTCAATTCTTGAAGTTCTGATGGTGCCATTCTATGTGGTGCTATGGAGATTGGTGCTACTCTTGGAATAGTTTCAATTTCAAAGTCAACCTCCCTCTGAGGTGGTAATCCAAGCAATTCTTCAGGAATTACATCTGGAAATTCTCTAACAACAGGTACTTCTGATACCCCTGGACTTACAATAGTAGTGTCTACCACATTTACTAAATATGCATCACATCTAGATTTGATTAAGTTAAATGCAATAGTGGCAGATATCAAACAAGTAGGTACAATGCTCCTCTCCCCAACTAACACAGTTTTCAACTCATTCCCAATTTCCATCTTCACCTCTTTTGTGAGACAATCAACCAATGCATGATTCTGTGATAACCAATCCATACCCAATATTACATCAAAATTCCTCAAATTAATTACCACCAAATCAATTGGCAGATTAATATTACCAACCAAAATAGAACAAGACTTAACTACATTATTACCTATTATTAACCTCTTTACAGGCATTGACACACAAATGTCGTGTCCTAATGGCTCTATCTTAGAATTATTTTTCAATGCAAAGTCATGTTCTATGAATGAACATGTTGAACCAGGATCAATAATTATCTATGCATCATGCCCATTTATGTTCAAAAGTACTATCTCTAGAGAAGTAGTAGCCTCATGTCGCGTGATTGCATAGACTCTTGCCTATGGTAAATGACTGTGATTCCATGTGTGCATATAAGCTGATGTAGTTCCACCTCACCTACCACCCCTTCCTCAACCCCTACCAGCTACTATGGAAGCTATATTACCTGCCACACTACTCTAGCCCCCTAGAAGGATGTCAACTAATGTTTCCTTTGCCCCTACCTATTGGACATTCCTTAGTAAAATGTTCTGTCTTTCCATAATGAAAACATTCTATAGGTCTAGTTGGTGGCCTGGGTCCCCAGCATTCCCCACTATGATTCCTATCACAAGTGCCATAAATAGGTGCATGTCCTCTACTAGAAAACCTAGAAGTGTATTGCATATTCACTGATCCTCCACTTCTACCTAAAGTCAGACTACTTGCCCCCCGAGACTGATAACTACCCTTGTCTCTGAAACCTCCTCACTGACTCCCTGATCCTCCCTTAGGAGTGAATGAGGTATCCCTAGAGTAAGATGGAGTAATGTGCATGTTTTCTTTTTCTTTGCTTCCACTAGTTTCCTTTCTAGGATTGTGTCTTCTGCTCTTGTTGCAGCTTTCTAAAAAGCAATAAAGGTAGCTGGTTGCACTACCAACCTCTCCTGTATCTCCAGCCTCAAACCTCTCTCAAATCTATTTCTCTTCAGTTCATTAGTTGCCACTTCCTCTGGTGCATACCTAGATAACCTTATAAATTGCAAATCATATTCAGTAACAGTCATCTCATTTTGCTTCAATTCAAGGAATCCAAGCTTCTTCTTCTCTTGAAAAATTGATGGCATATACTTTGCCTTGAACTCCCGCAAAAATTCCTCCCATGTCATAGTTAGTGGCTGTTCTTGACTACCTACAACTGTCTCCTACCAATTTCTTGCCTCCTTAATGAACAAAGAGTTGCATATTTCTCCTTCATTTGAGTTGTTGGTTAAATATTAAATTGTGCAAACAAGTTTTCTGTAAACTTCACCCATTCTTCTGCTACTATTGGATTAGTTGTCCCTTCAAATTCTTTTCCCTCGTGACTTCTCAATTTCGCAAAGTTTTTATCTACCTTTGGTGTGACTAGTGGAGGTAGGGGTGGTGGAGGAGGTTGCTGTTGTGCTAGCCTTCTCAACGCCTCTGGTCTTTGTTGGGAAAATTATTCCCTTTCATGTTGTACTGGCCCTCATTATCCCTATTACGGTTCTTGTGCATGCACAGATTCACTGGATTCTACTGGGCTGGTGAAGTGTTTAGGATGCTTCATGCCTATATTTATTACAAAATACACTATAATGTATGTTGATGCATCTTATGCTTAATGTTTGTATGGGCATGGCCTTATTCCCTCCATTACCCACATTCATTTACACAATAACAATCACATAACACATTAAGCATATTATAAGTATATACACATTTTTAAACTCACTTTGCACATTTCCACTCATATTGACATAATTGAAAACAGTTTTGCACACCATTGGATAAACAAGCATTATTTCATTGTTCCAAAGCTCATAGCACATTAACACCACATTTGCACTTTTAAAAGATAATCATATAGGTAAACATCTCACATTCATACATATATCAAATCTTTCATATGTCCCAATAGGTCTAATTCCTACTCTGATACCAAAAACTGTAACACCAATTTTTAACTATCATAAATTCCTAATGGTTTGAACAAAATTGAAGTTTTTGAATTATTTTAGCCAATTTATGCTCTTTTTTTTCAATCTAACTTTATATTATTTAAATTGTAACCAATATCAAACATATTTATGGTTATCAAGTTAGCCTTACATATCATATACTAGGTGATTAACTACATCACACACATTTTATTTCCCTATTTTACATTCCTAAAATGCCCCGTGCAATATGTAGTCTCCTCTGGCCTACCTGAAGTGCTTGATGATGCAAAATACATGAATTACACGATTTTGACTATCACCTAGCAAGATGTCCTGAAAAATATGCCAAGGGGTGACCTGGCTTCCCAATAAGCATTTAGCAAATCAAATAAACAAGCACCTTAAGTTGAAATCATCCAAACTCACATCAAGATAATGCAAATAAACCAGCACTTTACGCAATACAAAATACCAAAGCAACCATTTATACAAAAATTACCAAACATACACAATTCAATCACAAGATCAGGTGGATGACTCATCCTCACCAAATCCTCACCAAATCCTTTTCCTCATTCTTTCATAAATGTGAATAGGTGGCCACCGACGAGACTATCCCACCGGCTTTGTCTTGCCATCCCTCGACAGGCAGCTATCCCACCTGCTCAGCTTACCCGAATCACACAACCCATTTTTCCCCGAGTCAATCCAAACCCAATTCAACATGGCTCAACATCAATACTTATTTCCACCATAGCTCAACTTATCAAAGCTTACCAATTCAACATACGCAAGTAGCCATCCAAAACCACAACACATATTTATGTTAAACATAAGTTCAAAACCATATCAATCAGTATATACAACATACATCCAAGTTGGAATTTTCCACTCAACACACTTATCATTTAATAAGCTAAATACTTACAAAATCACAAGCAAATTCATGGGTTTGAGTTACCCCTTTCCTCACTAACAATTCATTTGCCTTTGGGGTCACCTAAACAATAAAATTCAATAACATACACACACTTAAAATAACACATAATCATCAAAACAGAATTATTTCCCCCAAGGTTTATTAATTAATTCAAAGTGGAATTGAATATATATAATACACACACACACACACACACACCCATTATTAATCTGTCCACAACATCCAAATTCACCAAATGGACACCTATACTTGATTTAATATGATATATGAGATGAATGATACATGACAATATATATGTACATGTAGACAACTTACATGCACTAACTTTAAAAATATATGTATGTAAAAATTAACACCTACAAAGAAGTTTTTATGTTTAGATAATTCTAAAATAAACCCAGCCCATTTTAAAAATTCTCTCGGCGCATGTTAGCTTCTGCTAACTTATGTTGTCACCAATATGGGTAAGAAAATTAAGAATTCACTGAGATCTTCTTCAAGAACAACGGATTTTCTAAAAGAAATTATAGATTTGGAAATGGTAGATCAAGATGAAACTACTGATGGGAATTTTATGGCAGATGAAGACCAAAATGAGGAAGCACTAGTTCAAGAAGCATCTACGAACCCTAAGATTTGGTTAGATCTCTTCAAGCAAAATTGACTCAAATCTGAGGATTCTAAACTACACTATATTCCTCCTGTAGTCCACAATGGTATACGAGTGGCCAAAATTAGTTCTCAAGCAATTGTTAAGGAACTCGATAGATGGAAATTTGTGTTAATAGGACAGGTTTATGGGGGAAACCCTAGGTTCTATAAACTTGAGAATTTTTTACGGAATCAATGGAAAAAAATTGGGCTTAATAAGGTGAAGATGGTGAAACATAATCTTTTTCCTATGTTTTTCGATTCAGAAGAAGGAAAATTCCAGGCATTGCAAGATTCCCCAATTACTTTTGATAGGAGGCCATTTCTTGTCCAAGAGTGTAGGCAACATATGGATTTTGATTTTACTCAAATTTAGACAGTTCTAATTTAGGTTTGACTACCACACCTTCCATGGGAGTTCTAGGGTAGTGAATCTCTCAGCTCTATTGGTAGTTTACTGGGTCGACCTCTTTACACAGACAAGTGTACCAGTACAAGAAGTAAACTTAGTTATGCTAGAATCCTGAGAGAGATGAGCTTAACCAATATATTTCCTAACTCTATTACTTTGGAGTTTGAAAATGGAGAATAAATGACTCAGAAGGTAGAGTATGAATGGAGGCCCCAAAAATGTTCTTCTTGCCAGCAATATGGTCATCCAGAGTTCAATTGTCCATGACAGAAAGAGAAGAAAGTCTGGGTAGCTAAAGGGAATGCAACAGAGAAAGTTGATACTATGATTGCAGTTACAAGGCCTGCAACTCCTACAGTCTCTACAATACCAGAGATCCTAGAACCAATTCCTGTTGCTGATTCAGACGTAATAGAGCATTTATCTGCCTTGATTCTAGGACAACGTTCTATGACCAGTCTAGAAGATGATAGTGAAGGCTTTTAATTGGTTTAGAGCCAAAGTCAGAGGAAGAAAGAAACATAAGCACTGAAAACCATGGCATCAAATAAACATCAATATGGGACTAGACAAGCTCAGAATGGAGGTAAACCTTCCTACTCTTATAGTGTACTAGCTGTTGGAATTAAGATTTTGTCTCAATCAAGGAGGTATACAAAACCTTCTGATAGAGAGTCATGATTATGACCTGAAATATTAGAGGGTGCAAAAACTAGTAGAGCTTTATTTTCTGCTGATTAGTAATAAGATTGTTACATGTGGTATCTTAGAATCCAGAGTTAGAACTACTAATATTGATAGTGTTTGGGCAAAGTTGAGAATGAGCTAGTGGAATTTCTTTACTAATCACCAGTATGATGATATTGACCGTATTTGGATAATGTATAATCCTAATATTGTTACTGTTAGTGTTATTGAGATGCATGTTCAATATGGTACCTGTCTAGTGAAGTTCAATAATAATTAGTTTTATTGGACTGTGATTTATGGTATGAACTGTATTGATGATAGAAGAGAATTATGGTCAAAGCTTATGGAGTATAGTGATAACTGCAGGGAACCATGGATCTTGTAAGGGGACTATAATGCTGTAATGAGAGAAGAAGATAGGGTGGGACGTAGCCCCCTAGACACTGCTCACAGTTTTGAAATGTTGAGTTTTGTCAATGATGCTAACCTATTTGAGCCTAGAAGTACATGTCTTCAATTCACTTGGAATAATAACCAGGTGGGACAGGATTGAATTTGGAGAAAGTTAGATTGAGTTTTAGTTAATGCAGAGTTGGTGGATCAATTTGAAGGAGCAATTACAAAGGTGCTACCAGCAATCTTATCTGACCACTCTCTTTTAATTGTTTAGTTCCCAAGTTTTACCAGTTATGGCAGAAAAGACTTCAAAATTTTCAACTTCTGGGCTACTCATCCTAGATTTCAGTAAATTTTACAGACAGAATGGAGGAAGATGGATGAGGGTCAACCTTCCTATTGTATTGTTAAAAAATTACAAAGAATCAAGGCTCAGTTTCAAGAATTAAACAAGTCTACTTTTAGTGATATCTCTGAAAGAGTCAGATGCCAGAGAAACAACGTTGAGGAATTAAAGAGTAATCTGTAAATAGATCCTCAGAATGTACGGTTACTGTTAGAAGATAAAGCTACAGAAGTTGAGTTAAAAAGATTGATGGGTTTGGAGGAAAGCTTCTTGCGTCAAAAATATATAATAGATTAGGTGACCCTGGGAGACTCCAACTTAAAGTTCTTCCACAATTCAATTAAGAAAAGGAGACTTCAGAGCCTAATCACTCAGATTAAAGATAAGGAGAATAGACTGATTATAGGAGATGAACAAATTCATGAAGCATTTACAACATATTTTTAGAGTATTATGGGCACTCTCACCCCAAGAAGACATCACTGTAATTCTGTTATTTTTTTCTCAAGGTCCTTTATTCAAATAGGAAGATATGCAAAATCTTTATGGCCTAATCACTAAACAAGAAGTTAGGAACAGGTTGTTTTGCATTGGTTCAGATAAATCTCTTGGAGTTGATAGGTTCAACAGCTTCTTCTTTAGGCAGGGTTGGCCTATGAAAGGAGAGATTACTGCTATGGTACATGATACCTTCAGAAATGGGAGAATACTTAAATAGTTTAGTATAACTGCTCTATCTCTTATTCCAAAGAATCTAAATGCTGAAAGTGTTGCATAATATAAACCAATTGCTTGCTATATTGTTATGTACAAAGTAATTACAAAAGTTATCACAAAAAGACTTAGAGGAATCCTGCAGGACTTGATTGTAAAAAACCAATCAACTTTCATTGTTGGAAGGGTTCTTAGCGATAATATTAGATAAGGCTCATGAACTGGTGCATGGATACCATCTTTATCAACCTCCTCCTAGGGTCTGCATGAAGGTGGATTTACAAAAGGTATGATTCTTAGCCTGAGATTTCATTGAAGAAGTCCTTATAGGTTTTGAGGCCTTAATCAAGCTAATTATGGAATGTTTGAGGTCAACAGTACATACAGTTTCCTGGAAGGGAACCCAGGGGAGAATCTTTCAAGCAAGGAAGGGACTTAGACAAGGAGACCCAATGTCACCTCTCCTTTTTGTCCTATGTATGGAATATTTTAGCAGAAGTATGAAGTTAATGCTAGATTCTAACTTTCAGTTTCATCCTGGCTGTCAAGTTTACAGTTGAATTATATAGTATTTGTTGATGATCTTCTACTATTCTGCTCTGGTGATGCTAACTCTATACAACAGGTCATGAGGGTCCTTGATCATCTTAGAGAGGTTGCTGGCCTCAAGTTTAATGCATCTAAAAGCCATTTGTTTTACTTTAGAGTCTCATCCAAGTTAAAGAACAAGCTGCTTGAAATTTCTCAGTTCCAAGAGGGAACCTTGCTAGTCAAATTCCTTGGCATCCCCCTAATTACAAAGAGACTCAGAATCACAGACTACCAGGAACTCATTGGGAAAGTAACTTCAAGAGTTAACCAATGGAATAATAAATTTCTATCTTATACAGGTAGGCAGCTGCTGGTGCAATCTATCCTTATGACATTTCACATTTATTGGGCCTCAGTGATTTTAATCCCCAAGACAGTAACCACTACAATTAAGAGGATTTGCAAAAATTGCCTCTCGACTGGATTAGCTATAGATCATTCAAAAATCCTTGAGGCATGGCATAGGATTTGTAGATCCAAGAAGGAAGGTGGTCTTAACTTCAAGTCAATTTATGACTGGAACAAGGCTGCCTTGTGTAAAATGGTATGGAAACTGCTGCAAAACTCTCAAACTCTCTGGTGTATATGGATTAGATGTAATAAATTGAAGAATAATAGCTTTTGGCACGTGAAAGCTACAAGTACAACTAGTTGGATCTGGAAAGGCTTATAAAAGTTGAGACCAGTTTTTCAACCTTTGTTTCAATACAAATTGGGGAATGGCCAGAGTTTTCTTTTTTGGCAGGACCTTTGGCTTAATGGAGAATCTCTGATCAATAAATTCCCTGACATTAACATCCAACAAACTAGAATTGGGCTTCAAAGTAAGGTGGCAGCAACATGGAGGGGAAGATGGTGCCTCCCAAAACCTAGAACTGAAGACATTCGAGAAGCTTGGGAATCAGTAAAGTAATATCAAGTTAATTCCTCAGCTGACTCTATTAACTAGGCAGGTACTAAATTTACAACTAGTTCTGCTTGGCATTTAATTCGTCAGAAATATCATATAGTTTCCTGGTGCAATGTTGTATGGGGTAAAGGTAAAATTCCCAGATGTAGGTTCATATTATGGTTAGCAATTCAAAATAAATTGTTAACATGGGACAAATTGTTTATTTGGAGATGTATTGCAGACAACAAGTGTGTTATGTGTAGGATGGCAAAGGAAACTGTGGCCCATTGCATGTTTGATTGTGTGATTAGCAGGCAGGTGTGCAAGAAATTAGCAGAGTTAAAATGTATCAACAGCAGAATAAATTCCTGGCACAAACTCATTTACTGGTTCTGCAGTAAAGTTAAAGGGAAGACTAGAACTGTGGAATGCAAGAAGTTGATCTTAGTTGCTACTGTATATTACTTATAGTAGTCCTGTAATATGAAAGCATTTCAAAATATTCCTCCTAGTATTGTTCATATACTTAGGCAGGTTAAATGGATAGTTCTGTATAGGTAACATAATTGTCCTCATAGTGATCAACTGTATAGCTTACTGAGAAACATAGAAAACTTATAGAGTTAGGAAAGGCTATCCCCTTGCTTTAGTTTTGTAACCATTCTTTTGTTAAAGTAATGGATTCTTTGGTGATTTTATCGAATATATATATATATATATATATATATATACACACACATACATACATATATATATACATACATACATACATACATAAAAAATACAAAAGTCACAATCCTTTAAACAAATTTCAACAATGTATTTTAGATAATTTATGGAACATGGATTTAAAATCCAAGCCATATGTTCTCAATTGGTTATCTTATTATTTTACAGAAATAGAAAATAGACTTTTTTCTAAATTTATTTATTTTGTAGTTTACAGAGGATTAAAGACAGGAATTTTTAAAACTTGGGAAGAAGCCAAGCTTTCTCTCATGAATTTTGATGAAAAACCAGGTTTTAAATGTTTTTATGATTTAGCGGCAGCCAAACAGTTCACTTACAGTAGATTAGGAAGTGGTTATTATGTAGCAGAGTCTGTAGATATTGTGGAGTTTTCATTTCAAGCAGTCTTAATAGAATTAAACACAAAAAGAGAGTACATTACATTAGAGAGTCTTAGAAATAAAAAAGTAAATACTTGGAGATATGAGATTACAATAGAAAGAGTTTTAGAAGTACAGAAACATCTTTTACAGAGATTACAGTCAATTGATCTTATTACAGGAGTTAAGATTGCATCAGTAGAGTCGTATAAAAGTCCAAAAGAAAGAAGAACATGTAGACAAACACAATATTGCCAACATAAAGATGATAAACAGTTTGATTGTCCATGTCAACTTAATTGTAGATTCTTTAAGATTGATGTTAGAATTGAAGATTTTAAAAGTTT
>CANYLF015017036.1:0-10779 GCA_948193215.1 Bocquillonia castaneifolia
ATATAAGCTTCTACCAACAATTTGTAGATATGAAAAGCACTCGCACCCACTTAGTTTTGTAATAATGCCATTTTGGTTCAACTATGAATATCAATGCGTCGCTTGTAGCAAATTTGGAAAGTTTATAAGCTACAAGTGTTAGTGTTACATCTCTTGTGCAATTACAAAGGTAAAAACTATGTATTAATTGTTCTTATAGTTTCCATGTGCATGCTGAGTATTAAATTATATATATCATGTTACTGCATGCTGACAGATCTCTGAGAAATACATTACCGTGGGGCCTTGGGGTGGTTTTAGTGGCGAAGTATGGGATGATGGAGCACACTCCGCAGTTAAGACTCTGATAATATATTATTCGAATTACATTGACTCTATTGAAATGGAGTATGTTGATGGAGAAAATTTGACGTGGTCGGGAAAACACGGTGTACCATGGGACGAAAAGGTTAGTCCCCACTTTTTTTTTTTTTATTACCGATAATTATTTTGGACTGCTCGAGTTATAACAAACTTTGTTATTTAGTCTCTTGGTTTTTTTCAAATAAATGTTTAAAAAATCCACTAAAAATTGCTTCCATTAATTATTGACCCCTCTATTTAATTTCGCAGCTAGACTATTCAAAGGGCTAAATTGCTAAATATTAAGTTCAGTTTAGTCCTTGAATTTAATATCATTTAATAAATTAATGTATTTAAAAGTATTTTTATTATTATTTAGAATTTACTAAAATGCTAGTAAATTTATTATAAGAAATTTTAAAATTTAATAAAATTATAAAAATATAATTAAGATAACTACAGGTTAATTAATAAAATTAGTTAACCAAAACTATCAAAAAAATGTTTCAAAATTTAAATTTATGCTTAAAATTTTAAAAGAGTTATTGACAATTTTAATGAATTAATAGAAATTGCAGCAAAGTTTAATAATTTCATTACAAACAATAAAAAAAATTAAAATTATTTAAGATTTTTACAAAAATTATAAAACATTATGTGAAAAATCATAAAAAGAAATAAGACTTTTTTTTATTATATTGTAGATAACACACTTAAAAAGGGTATGTTTGGATGATTACTAAGTACCATGCAAGGGTTAGTAGACAAAATTGCTCTAATATTTAAAAACTTTTCAATCGATACATATTTGTAAATTAAATTTAATCATTTATTGTTTAATATATTAAATTTATTTCTAAATTAAATTTGTTCAAAAGTAAAAAAAAATGCCTTATTTTTAAATTTTATTATCAAAATTAGCACACATACCCACCCAGACACACGCACACGTGTGCGTGTGTGTCTATATATATATATATATATATATATATATATATATATTATGCACAAATATTAATAAATAAGAAAAACATCACAAAATTTTTTTGATAGTTTTTACTACCCGGGTATCCGGAGTCCCATAAAAAGCCACGACTAATCTCGGGTTGAGTGAGTTTTATTTTGAAAGTGCAGTCTTCCCATGTAGCCCTATAAGAATCGAACTCTCGACCTCCAGACGTAAAACTGCAAGTTCAAGTGTTATACAACTTGAACCACTCCATGGGTAAAAAAAATTATAATAAAATTTGATGCTAATAATTGAAAATATGCCAATAAAAATATAACCTAAATCTTTAAGTGATATTTTAAACAAACATATCCTAAAAACATGTTTTTAGGTCGAAATAAATTAATAATAAAATTTAAAAGCATAAATGTTTCTGCAGTTTAAAATTTAAACAAAAAAATATATTTTTAAAATTATTTTGATGAAAAAATATAATTTTTAATTTTTAACATATAAAAAGTAATAAAAAAAAAACAAAGAGAGAAGAGGCTTGCTTGAATTTTTGAACTTGACATGATAAACTAGGTTATGATTCAATAGGTTTGTTGTAAGAAGGATTTTAGAAAGGAATTATGACCTTCTTGGTGTGTCTACTTTGCTGATTTTGATAATTTGGTGTTTCTACTTTTAAAACTAAAAATTTACTGTGTGTACTTGTTGAAAACTTACAATTCAGTATTTCCAGCAGGTTTTCAACAGGTTACATATAACTCTTACTTGAAAAATTTTCGGTTTAGTCCTTTCACTTATCCAATAGGGATTTTTCAAACTAAAAAGTTTATTACTTTTCAAACAAGTCCTTAAATCAATGTATCTAACATATCTACCACACCAATAACAAATTTGACAACATATAGAGAAAAAGTATTGTTGGATACATTGATCATGCAAAATAATAAACTTTTTTAAGGACTTGTAATTGGTCTGGTAGATTTGTTAGATACATTGATTTAAGAACTTGTATCAAAAGAAATAAACCTTTTGGTTTGAAAAATCCCTGTTGGATAAGTGAAAGTATTAAACTAAAAATTTTTCAAGTAAGAGTTACTTGTAACTTGTTGAAAACCTACTGGAAACACTGATTGGTAAGTTTTCAACAAGTACACACACCAAATTATTAGTTTTAAAAGTTGAAACACGAAATTGTAAAAATCAGCAAAGTAGACACACAAAGAAGGTCATTATTCCTTTTAGAAAGTAACTAGCCCGTCTTCAAAATCAGCTCTTAAGTTTACCGGTTGAGTCATCTGAGTCGGTTAAAATTTTAAAACCTTGCTTATAATAAACAAAAAACATTATTTTTTTCTCATAAAAAAATCTTATCGTAAAATTAAAATTTATAGTTCAAATGACTAATTTTTTTTATTGTAATCATATATTTTTTTAAGAAAACATATAAGATCGTAATAATTCAAACAACTATCATTAAATTTTAAATTTTATATCTTTTTTTGGTAAATTATATAGTTTTATATATTAAGGCCTCACAATTAGGCAAAGACCCGAGCACTCAAGGATCTTTTGCATAATTGGCTACGGAGCCGAGCAGGGTCTAGAAAAAAAAATACAAGCTAGGCTTCTTTACACATCAATTCCAGAATATACAAACTCGGTATGATAATTTTTGAAACAAGAATGGAATCCAATTCTAGGAGCGTTCCTGTGAAAATTCTATTATTTCTGGATTTCCATAATTCCCAAATGAGAAGATGCCCAATCAATGACCAAAGTTTTTTTATTCCTCATAGATGTAATAATATAGGGCCATTGCTCTAAAAAAATTCTGTATTGACTTCAGGGTAGTCTAGTAAACGTCCATAGAACCAAGAATAGAGCCGCATAAAGAAGAAGCTCGAGAACAATGCAAGAGAATATGTTTAGCATCTTCCCGCATACCACAAATGCTACACAAGCTGTTCTCCCAAGATTTGATAGACCTGGTAGCTACAAAATAACCTGTAGCAAACTTGTCTTTCATAGCTTGCCATAGGAAGAATTTGATCTTGGGGGGATCAAGATTTTTCCATAGTAAATCATAAGAGAAATTAGGAGCAGGAGATTGTATAAGCATCAAAGCAAAATCATGAACCTTAAAATTTGTATTAGAAGACCAAGCAAAATCATCATGTTGTGGAGTATTGGTAAGAATGTGATTGTTTTGCCATTCAGAAACAATGGCATTGAATTGGTTCTTTTCATTCTCTTCTATGGATCTGATCCTCCTTCTTAATTGAGCACCTTGATGAAAAAAGGAATTTACCGAACCTTCTTGATTGTAAGGAATAGAAAAAAGGAATGGAAATCTAGTTGAGAGGGGTGTATCAAGGATCCAGCAATCATGCCAAAAAATAACATTTTCCCCAGAATGGACAAAGCATTTTAGCCTTGAAGTGAAGTACTCCCAATTAGTTCGATTTCCAACTATGACATTTAAGATTGATTTCCACAAAGAAGAAACAGCATTGGAAGAATTGCTGAAATAAGGGGTGAAATAGTTAATACCTAAAGTGGCATAAACCACTCTAGCCCACATTCCATCCTTTAACGTTCTTAGCTTCCAAATACATTTAGTTAAGAGAGCTTGATTCTTGAGGTTCAAGGGAATAATACCCAGACCGCCATTTTGAAGAGGAGTACAAACAACATCCAGGCAACATAACACAACCCTTTGGAAGCTATGTCTCCCTTCTAAAGAAATCTGACTGATTTTGCACCTGGTTAGGCAATTTGAAAAGCGACATATAGTATACAGGCAAGCTGTAAAGAACTGACTTGATCAGAGTTAATCTGCCAGCTTTAGATAGTAAATTTTCTTTCCAACTAGAGAGTTTACATTTGAAGTTAAAAACAATAGGGTCCTAGAGCCCCACTGATAAAGCTCTAGTAGTCAAAGGCAATCCCAAATAAGACGTAGGGAATTTATCTAAAGCACATCCACTTTTTTCAGTTGCTAGAATCATAGAGTGAGAGTCAACATTAACTCCTACAATTGAACGCTTATGGTAGTTAATTTTAAGGCTAGAAATTACCTCAAAGCAGTGTAGAATCTAGATCAATGATTTGAGGATCTCTTAATCATATGGTAAGAAAATCATGGTGTCATCTACAAATTACAAAAGAGATAAGTCCTCCATCCCTTCATTAAGATTGATTCCAGAAATTAATGGCTTTCATCAGCAGTTGACAAAGCCCTTCCACTGCAAGAACAAAGAGAAATGGAGACATAGGGTCACCTTGTCTAACACCTCTACCTAGGTAAAAAGGAGTGGTTGGACTCCCATTTATCAAGACTGAAGATGTAGCTATTGAGAGGATGCATTTAATCCAAGAAATCCATTTAGTAGGAAAAATCATAGATTGCATAACCTGTAAAATATAGGTCCAGGAAACCATGTCAAAGGCCTTCTGGAAGTCAAGTTTCAGTAGAAAAATATGGCACTGTTGTAGTTTGGCTAGATTGATAATTTCTAAAGCAATCATGGAGCATTCGTGGATTTGTCTCCCCTTCACAAAACCATGCTGAGTATCAAAAATAAGGTCTGACAAGATGGAACTCATTCTATTAGCCAATAGCTTCGAGATCAACTTGGACACTCCATGGATCATACTAATAGGACGGTAGTCCTTTAGCATAGTAGCACTAGTAACTTTGGGAATTAGTACCATGAAAGCATTATTAAGTCCTCTTGGAAGAGTAGAATATCTATAAAAATTCTGAAAAATCAGAAAAATGTCATCCTTGATGAGATGCCAAACCCTTTTATAGAAGAAAAAGTTGAAGCCTTCGGGCCCAGGGGCTTTGTTATTATTACAAGATTTTAGTGTAAAAGTGATTTCCTCCATAGAAAATGGAGAAATGAGAGATTGAGATTGATGGGCTGAGATCTTATTGAATTCAAATCCGAAGAGAATAAGGAATCTTAGCAATGCCTTTGAACAATGTTAAGTAATAATCAATCACTAACCGAGGGATATCTCCTTTACTTATCATTATCTCCTGGCCATTAGAAAGAGAAGTGATATGGTTGAATTTGTAATGAGAAGAGGCTAATGAATGAAAAAAACCTCATATTTTGATCCCCTAGGTTGATCCAATTTGATCTGGATTTTTGTTTCCAGAAGGACTCTTACATTCTATTCCAATGCCACAGGTTAGAACGCAAGGAATTAAGACTAGTATGCTCCTCCTGGGAAAGGTCTCTAGAGTCTGAGATTTTTTTCCATTTGATCAATACTATTCTGGAGCTCATCAATTTTCAGCTTAAGGTCACCAAATTCCTCGCGATTCCATTTTGAAAGCATTCCTCTCTAAATATGGAATTTTGTGATAATGGAAGTTTCTTGGAATTTAGTAGAAATCTCTGACCATGAAGAAGAAACAAAATCTGGAAATTTGCTATGATCCCACCAAGAATTGATGGCTCTAAAGGCTTAGGGCCTCAATCAATGCCTTCTTCAGAGGAGAAGAAAAGAGGGATATGATCAGAGAATTTTCTCTCCAAGGATTTTAAAACCAGGCTCGGCCAAGTAGTGAGAACTGAAGGAGACACAAAGCAATGATCAATTTTTGACCTAGCAGTTGAATTTTGCCAAGTAAAAATCTCCCTTTCAAAGGAACATCCAACAGATTGGACTCATTAACAAAATCATTAAAGGCCTTTGTGGATTCAGAGAAATGAGAGCAATTGTTTCTTTCATTAGGACCAAGCACCTCATTAAAATCACCTGCACATATAATAGAGCCATGAAAATTGAAAAGATACTGAATAGAATGCCAAAAAATGATTCTTTCATGTGGCTCATTGCTGGCATATACATTGATAAAATGAATAAAATGATCTCCCCAAGAGAAATCAAAGCTTAACCAACAGTCACCATAAACAATAGTGGGGAATTAAATTAAAATAGAATTCCAAAGCAAACAAAGACCATCAGAAGTTCCATTAGAAGGAATAAAACAGAAATTGAAATCCAGATTTGGTTAGAGACAACTCACCATGAAGGAATCAGGAGAAGCAGCTTTAGTTTCTTGGAGTACCACAAAATAAAGCTTCAATTTAAGGACCAAGGATTTAATAAAATTCTGTTTATTAGTAGTGGAGAGGCTCCCACGACAATTCTAAGATAGAAAATTAAGAGGACATGACATAATAAAAAAGAAGCCATGAGAAGAATTAAGAGAATCAACCTCTTGCTTCCTGGTCCTCGAGAAGATTCTGTTGCAACACTGATAAAATTTCTTGTTTGTTCTCCGGTGCAAATAAACCCAATAAAGAACCTTTCTGCCATGTATTTTCTAGGATTAGGTCATGTTGTTCTTTTGGCATTGGCATGGCCTCCAACAAGCTACAAAATATGTTGTTACCTTGTATAATGCCCCCATACGAGATAGATTCTGCCACGGTTGCTTCTTTGTCCTCGTCATTGTTTAATAAGGACTAAGTCACACTCTTGGGTCCTAAAAGCTTCTTCTTGCGAACTGTCACCTTGCTGAAATCACGTGATGAAGTTGCATGAGGAGTATTCGGCTTGTATGGGGCATCTGTTTGAGGAGCTTCACGTGGGACACAAATGGGTGTTGCACAGCCTTCAATTTTTTTTGAATCGACTGAGTTATTTGTTTCCATGGAATCTTTAGTTGCTCTTGGAGTGTCCGTATAATGCCTTTCTGTCTCTTCCCCACTTTCTTTTGCTTTATTGTCATGGTTTATGTCTCTTTCAACTTCATTATTAAAGAAGCCTAAATTTGTGTCCATATGCCTCATGTCTTGTGCATCTCACCATATGAGCTAGCTGTCAATCTTTTTTTGTGGACCATTATCATAGTTGTTCAAAGTGAATGATGATCTAGAGCATGATGATGTGGGGTTTGGTTGAAGGGTGTTGACGAAAAGAAGATGGTTTGATTTTGGAGAAGTTTCTTTTTCTAGCTCAATCATAGCACATGGACAAGGTGGGGTAAAGTTGTTTTTTACCTTTGAAGAAGGCTGGTCAGGTTGCTCAACCTGTGAAGTGGAAGACGACTGCTTCGTTGGTGGTTCTGAGTGTGGTTTTTCATCCTTGTTTTCTTCTTCGTTTTCAAGCTGTAAGACTCCATTTTTATTATTAAACAAGAAAGGAGATGTCGACTCCAAGTTACCATTGTTGATATCTGTTGATCGATGAACTGACCCCCCCCTATAATAGAATTTAGCTCACCTGGTTCTATGTCTGAATCATCCTGAATATCACCCTCAAAATTGATAGGTAATCTGATTCTTTAATTAATATTCGTTAGGTTGAATCTCTTACCCGAATATTGAAAATCAAGTCAACAAAATCAGATGAAGTCGATAGTAAGATCATAGGAGAGTCAAGACGGCATCATGCATAAATAAATGGATGCAGCTTCAGTGTTTCTCCCACTCTATTGCCAATAAAATTAAAAAAATTTGTAGTCCAGAGATCCAAAGGGACACCTGAAACTTTAACCCATGTCAGTCTGCTAGTGGATTGGATGAAAGGCTCAATATTAGTGAGAAAATCAAAATATTCTGTTAGGACCAGGGAGACCTCTTCAGAAAATTCCTTCATCTGTAATGGTGAGTCAAAGGTGATCAGGATATCCTTCCCTTCAAGAAAAGAAACTCTATCATAAAGCACTTTATGTTCGTCAAGAATCAGTTTGGCTTTGAGTAAATAGTCTGTTGCTTTTGCCCTTGCACCAAGAGAACTACGAATCCAAGAAGGCTTTTCAGGGGTCTGAAAATTGAAAGTTTTCACCTTCTCCTTGTCCACCACAGCCGCATAAGATCTGCTATCCTGGAATGAATCATTCCAGAGTTTTTCTTGGGGTAGTTTCAGTGTGAGATTAGGATTTGGACGCTTCACTTTTGTATCCAGAATTTGGTTTTTTGGTGGATATCTTGCAATAAAAATCTTCAGTCTTCTAGCTCTAAAGGAGATCACATGAAACCGATTGATAGCCTGCCTAGTATCAACTTTACCAGACATTCGTAAGAAACTATAGTTCAGCCTTCTATCATTCTTCTTTCTAGGAACAAAGACTTCTCCATGAATGTCATGCTTAAGAAAGATGGAGGAAAGGGTTTCAGCTGTCTAGGATGAAAAAAAAGTCTTTGAAATAGAGGGTTGGGTCGATGATGATTGGATTCAGGTGAGTGTTTAGCGGTGGTTTTTGGGTAAGGTTAGGGTTTAGGTTACGTAATTTGGAGAAAGAGCTCTCCATTTTTTTTTTTTTTTTTTTTATTGAATAGTACTTTGATATATTTATCTGATTTTATATCTTACAATTTAAATTTAAATAAATATCAAAATAAAAAAATAGGGATTAGACAAATTTATTTTTATCGTGCTTGTTTGATTTTTACTAACTATTTCTGTCTATCAAGATTAGTCATTTGTTATTCAATTATATTTAATATAAATTGTTGTTATGCACAAATACATAAATAGAAATTGCTTTTAACAGCAAAAAAAGTACTTATCTTAATTAGACTAAAACTCTATAATTCATAATTGAAATTTCTTATGTTCTTAATAATTTATTTTTTATTTTTATGTAAAAAAAAAAAGTAACTTCCTAATAGCAACTAGAAAATTTACTCTTAAATTTTATATTTACATATCTTAATTAAATTTAAATACTTTTTGAAATATATTCTTCAGATATTAATATAATTCTAATAATTATATATATATATATATATATATATATATATATAAGACTAAATTAAAATTATTATTATTTTAATTAATATATTATTGAATGTAAATTTATATAAATAAAATCTCAACTAAAAATATTAAAAATGTAAGATATAATTTTTTTATGATATATTTTAAATTTTTATTTATATAATTATTTTGGTTGAAAGATTAATGAATTTTTTTATTATATATGTATATTTCAAAAAAAATATTAATTTAATTTAAATTGAAAATAAAATTATAAGTTTTAAATATTAAATTAAAATTATTTTGGTATAATATACAAACAACACGAATATAAATAATAACTAATTAATTCAATTTGAAATTATAAACGCATTGAAAAAAAAACTAAATAAAAATAATTATTAAATTGTCCAGTTAAGGACAACTTATTATTTGATTTGATACTTTTTTTTGAAAAATAATGAAATATTTCTTAAAATTATGAGAAGTTATAATAATATGTTTATATCAATAATGAAATTTTATTTTATTTATTCATATATGTTTCATTTTTTTATAATAGTATTTTCAATAATTAAAATTTTATTTAATTATTAAATACTAGAATTGTTAATTATACAATGTAATATTAAATAAAATTATTATTTTAAGAAAAATGTAATAAGCACTATCATTATCTTATTGAATAATTACATGTGTTTGTTGAGTATATGTATTTAGAATCACAAACGAGACTAAATATTTTCATGCTAAAAGAAAAAGTTTGTATTTACTGGAGAAGATAGAACTTGATTATACAAATGAGTATCTTATTGAAGTCCATGGAAGGATTTATCGCGAGAATGTCGATCGTATTTGTTCACTTACTTTGAAAAGCAATAAGAAAACGTACGGACCATTTGGACCGGAAAGAGGAACAATATTTTCTTCCATACCTGACAGTGCTCCAGGCAAGTACAAGATTGTTGGGTTTCTTGGCAAGTCTGACACAGAGCTCACTTCGATTGGATTTTATTTAGAACCGATAGAAACTCTAGAAGTTCAAAATTCATCTAATGAAGGCGGAAAAACTTCAAGAACTTGAACATTTTTATTACTCTAGCACTATCCATATATATATATGATACTGTTAATTATTAGCATGTGTC
This sequence comes from Bocquillonia castaneifolia, assembly GCA_948193215.1. Lineage (NCBI taxonomy): Eukaryota > Viridiplantae > Streptophyta > Magnoliopsida > Malpighiales > Euphorbiaceae > Bocquillonia > Bocquillonia castaneifolia. The sequence goes on from CANYLF015017036.1 coordinate 10,177, forward strand.
TTTAGGCTCTGCTCAATTCCGTAGTCATTTGTGCGAAAGTTACTTGAGCGTTAGAGTCTTTGTCATTTTTTGGCTTTTAATAAAATATATAATCTACCCAAAAAAAAAATTATTAGCATGTGTGACCAATAAACCTGAGGATAAATCTTGGATATATCATTTCAAGTAAACAAGCTTTGTTTTAACTTTAGCTTAGGTCATATTGGTGCTTTTTTTTTTATGAATTACTGTATAGGCAAAATGAAATTTTCTAACTCAATTTATAGAGAAATTGATAAATATATCACAATTTAAAAATTGTGTATGGTTGATACATAATCTTTACGAGTTACAATAAATATACGCACGATGAAGTAGATAACAGAAAAGAAGAAGAAAGTAAAACGCTCTCGTTTTGATGTAAAAAGATGTCGTTTTTGTATTAACCAACTAGAAAAATCAATTTTATGTATATTTGTTTTAATTTAAAAAGGTCACACGAATAATTTTTAAATAAAAATATATTTATCAATAACATTATAATTTAGGGTAGAAAAATTCATTTTACCAACTATATATATTACTTGCTCTTCTCAACCAAAAGAGAACATAAATTATATACGT
>CANYLF015017731.1:0-13138 GCA_948193215.1 Bocquillonia castaneifolia
AATTATATATAATTAAAAATTATATAATTATATTAATTACTAGTGATATATAATTGATAAAAATATATTTATTAATTGTTATGTAATTAATCATTATACATAATTATTCATTACTAATTATATATAATTAATAATTATATAATTATATTAATTTGTAGCTGTATATAATTAATAAAAAATATATTTATTTATGTCTACTTTTTTTTATTTATATCTACTTAATTACTATTTAAATATAGTTATTAATTACTATTATATAATTGATTATTATGTAATTATATTAATCACTAATTATATATAATTAATAAAAATATATTTTTAATTATTATTTAATCACTAAATTACTAATTACTTTTTATTTAATTATTATTTACTAATCATATACAATTAAAAATTATATAATTGTATTAATTACGAGTAATATAATAGATAAAAATATATTTAATAATTAATATGTAATTAATAATTATACATAATTATTCATTAATAATTATTTATAATTCATAAGTATATAATTATATTAATTAGTAGCTGTATATAATTAAAAAAATATTTATATATATATATATATTTAATTATGAATTAAATATAGTTATTAATTGCTATTATATAATTAATAATTATATTAATCACTAATTATATACAATTAATAAAAATATATTTTTAGTTATTATTTAACCACTAATTAAATAGTTATTAATTACTAATTATTTATAATTAAAAATTAAATAATTATATTAATTACTAGTTATATATAATTGATAAAAATATATTTATTAATTATTATGTAATTAATAATTATACATAATTATTCATGACTAAATATATATAATTATATTAATTCATTGTTGTATATAATTAATAAAAAATATAGTTATTTATATTTATTTAATTATTAATTAAATATAGTTATTAATTACTATTATATAATTAATAATTATTTAATTATATAATTTTATTAAGCACTAGTTATATATAATTAATAAAAATTTATTTTTATTTGTTATTTAATTACTAATTAAATAGTTATTAATTACTAATTATATATAATTAAAACTTTTTATAGTTGGTAATTAGCAACGGATTTAGGAACGGACAAATTCGTTACTAAATTGCAACGGACCAAGCCGTTATTAATTCAAAAAAATCCGCTACTAATCTCAAAATGAATTTCAGTTTTTCCACCCTAATTTAGTAATGGACAAATCCGTTACTGATTCTATAAAATCCGTTACTAATTTTTGGTGCCAAATTTAGTAACGGATTTAGCAATGGTCCGTTAATAATTTGTAATGGAAAAATCCATTACTAAATTCAAAAAGTTTTTTACTAATTTCAAAACGAATTTCTATTTTTTTCACCCTAATTTAGCAACGAACACAAAATCCGTCACTAATTTGTAACGAAAAAATCCGTTACTAAATTCAAAAATCTTTTACTAATTTCAAAATGAATTTTTGTTTTCCATACTCTTCCGATGTGGGACGAGTGTTTTATGCTCTTTTATTTTCTCAACAACTTTTGCAAGTATCTTACTTTGAGCATCAATTTCTCATTCATTACTTATTCATTTTAAGCATATAATATACCGTTTTAAAAGTCTCATAGAGTAGAATACGACCATAATACTTGTTATTCAAACCTCCAATTTACCGATCAATATTATGCCTTAAAATTATAAAATTACAAAAAAGTCCATTTTTTCCAAAAAGTTCTTGCCTCGAACCAGCAGAGCTTGAACCTCCTATTGAGCTAGCGCCATTACTACCTCGAATATGTTTAGTCCGGCAATCAATTTCTTTTTCTTTTACCCTTGCTGCCAAACCGCGGCCGGCTTTTCTATCCGATGGATGATGGATAAGCTTAGATGCTTCAGTTGTGAGCTTATGTCTATGGAATTGATGCGACACTCTAAGCATGTACTCGTCGAGAATATCTTCAATGCCATAAGCCACCTCTCGAGCCTGGTAGACGAGATTTTTTATCAACTTCACCATTTTCGTTTCCTTCTTTATCTCTTAAATATGCTTTCATGAATTGCAGAGACCTTGCGAGCTTATCAATTTCAACAATCGCATTTTGATGATGATCTCTTTTTTCTTTGAGAAATGTTATCAGTCTCCGCTAAAATCAGAGTAACTGAAACGGCTATTTCAGCCATTTTCCCTCTCTACGATCAGCGAAGATTAGTCAAGCAAAATAAAAAAGGTAAGCTATGTGTTTATTAAGAATCATTTCTACAAGGGACCGGGCATTTTGTACAGCTAGCAGTTAATTTTTCCTATTGGAAGTTGCAATTACGGAACAATGAGTTCGCCCTACACCTTCCATATGAGAAGGACTTCACAACAAAGACCAAGACAAAGTGTACTTTATCGATGACCAAGACAAGTTGTGTGCATTGAATTATATTCATCAGACATCCCTTGTCTTTCTTGTCTTCTTTTTTAAGAAAATAAAGATTCCACGTGATTCCATGGGCAAAAGAACAAATTCACCTTTAACATTTTCTCTCCAAGGTTAAGTGAAGGATGGGGAAGGTAAGAAAAGGGAAATACTATTTTAGTATTTTTCTGTGTTTGGATAATCTTTTTTAAAGGGATGGGAACCAAATGGAAGGGGAAATTTCCTCTCCAATGGTAAAAATCATTACACCCTAAATTGGGATGTGATGTAATAGAGTTCACCTTCTATTATAACATATAATAATTGGGAGCGGAGGGCATGGCCCCATAACTTCACAAAAAAAAAAAAAAATTCTTTGTAAATTTATAGTATATTTTAGTGTGGATCCTGTTAACAAGTGTCCTAAATCATATTTAATGGGTCTCATAAATTGGCTTCGCTAATTGATGAATTTTAAAGTTATAGAAAATATCAAATATTCTTTCATTTTCCAACTAATATTGCTAATCAATATTATTCCTTATATTGAAAAAGCCAACATATGGTTTGACAAAAGATTCTCATAAAACATCTAGTACATCAAAATTCAAATATATATATATATGTATCTTTCAAAAAAAATCAGATATGTATTAATATTTAATTGAAAATTAGGATTTAACCCATTGAAAAGGTTGCATACATCTATGCTTCTAAAAATTATATTGATTTTCTCTCATAACTTCAATTTTTTTGTGATTATTATACTTTTTAAAATATTTTAGAATTTATAAATGTTAAAATTTAAGTGGTGTAAAAAATTAAGTGGGAAGATGTAGAGAGAGAAAAATGATTTGAGTGGCAAGCTTTCATAGCTGTGGGATCTTTGTAATTAATTAGATATTAGCTATATATTCTTAATTTCCTTTTCGCAATTAGATATATAAGAGAGAGTTGTTTCATTCATTAAATTAATAAATAAAATAATCGTAGTTTCCTAATTAATAATCCTTAACAAGTGGAGATGGAATGAAATATTATCCGAATTTCCTAATTAATGATGGTTATTTCCTAATTAATGATGGTTAACAAGTGCACAGTGTGCACTCGTCAACATTACCCTTTTTGATATTGCCCCTCCCCCCTGAAAAAAAATCCTGGCTCCATTAGTGATAAGACATGCATATTTTTATTATACCAATTTTATCCTTATTAGTAAATTAAAATTTTAAATATATGAAGGATATATATGTCATTAACTTAGACTTTCCTTCCCTTCCCATTATTTAAAATTTTTTATTTATCCAAACAAAACAAGTTAACATAATTCTACTCCCCTCCCCTCCCATCCCCTCCCTTTAAAATACCATCCCTCCCCTCATGTAAGCATGCATTAATGTAATTAGGTATTTGAAATTAAGGCCAAGACGAGTACCGGTAAAAGCTCGAGATGTTTTTGTTATTAAACATTAGGATCAGAAACAAAAAAAAAAAAAAAAAATGAAACAATCAACCAAATTTAGAATCAAAAACAGCATCTAATTAAAGTTCTATATACATCAAGCCACTCATTTGCTTCCTATCCGATTAGACTGAATAATCACCATACCCAAAATATTTTATAAGATATGTGTAGGATATATATATTGATCGGCAAATTGCATTCGAGCAAATAAAAAATTGAAGCAAACTTTATATTTATTTGAGAATCTTTTCTACTAGTGGCCGGGCATTTTGGATAGATAGCAGTCGCAATCCCCCCAACTAATGCAAAGTTTCCTATCAACTACTGCAAATTTTCCTATTTGAATATGCAAGTTGCATTGTTTGCCCTACCTACTTACTCATAAAAAAAGATTAAAATTTAAAAGACTTCTACTTTGAAGACCACGACAAAGTGAATCTTTTTCTTTTTAATCATTTTTTTCTGCCGACTGATCCCACTTGTTCTTCAAATCAAATTCATTGCTTCCTCCCCTTTTCCCTGCGCTTTTTAATACCAGACGAGGGCCTTTCTTTGATACTACTCTACAATACGAGAGCAACACGTGTAAAGACATCTCTTTTATTAAAGGACCGTTTAGTTTGAACTCGGGAATCGGAATTAGAATGGAGAGGAATAGGAAAGGGAATGAAAACTTTCATAAGTTATTTGGTTAACTAAAGAGTGGAAAGGTGAATGAGAATTTTATAATAATATTTTTAATTATTTATAATATTAAAATATTTTTATTTTTATTATTTTATATATTTAATTTGTGAAATATAAATATTACATGTAAATTTTCATTAATTTAAGCAATCAATAATGGTTTAGCTTGATTACCATAGGAATGAAAAATCCATTTCCTAGAGGGTAGAGGGGAATGAGTGATTCCCATTGAGGGGGTTATCTCATTCCCATTCCCCCATCAATTTAGTTCAACCAAACTTCAAGAATGAGAATCATCCATTCCCGTTCCGATTCCCCCCCTCTTTTTAAGCATACCAAACGGCCCATAAATCTTTTTGCTAGAATGGCGGTGGTTTTATTCCCTCATTAAGGTGGGTAAAAAATCTTGTTAAACCGATTAACGAATCGGCTGAAAAATTGAACCGTATTTTATGATTCATACTTTATAATTAATGATTTAGGTTTAGGGTTGAGAGTTTTAAAAAACCGAGGATTCACGGTTAACAATTTCATATATATATATATAATTTCTTCAAAAAAAAGTTTAATTCTTCAAAAAAAAATCTAACTTTTATGTACATTTATTATATATTTGAATTATTTGTTATATTTTTGCTTTCCTTTTTTTTTTTTTGTGTGTTTTATGATTACATGCTCTTATTTATATGGTTAAAAAAAAACCCAAAAAAAGAAGGTTAACCACTAATTCATTTTAGGAGAATATAAAAAAGTTAGAAACTGATAAAAACTGATTTGTTATGGATCGGTTTATAAATAAAGGTCTAAACCGTATTTTATGATTCATACTTTATAATTAATGATTTAGGTTTAGGGTTGAGAGTTTTAAAAAATCGATGGTTCACGGTTAACCGGTTAATATATATATATATATATATATATATATATATATATTCATTTTAGGAGAATATAAAAAATTTAGAAACTGATAAAAACCGATTTGTTATGGATCGGTTTATAAATAAAGGTCTAAACCGTATTTATGATTCATACTTTATAATTAATGATTTAGGTTTAGGGTTGAGAGTTTTAAAAAATCGATGGTTCACGGTTAACCGGTTCATATATATATATATATATATATAATTTCTTCAAAAAAAAGTTTAATTCTTTAAAAAAATCTGACTTTTATGTACATTTATTATATATTTGAATTATTTGTTATATTTTTGCTTTCCTTTTTTTTTTTGTGTGTTTTATGATTACATGCTCTTATTTATATGGAAAAAAACCCAATAAAAGAAGGTTAACTACTAATTCTTTTTAGGAGAATATAAAAAAGTTAGAAACTGATAAAAACCAATTTGTTATGGATCGGTTTATAAATAAAGGTCATGTACTGGTTAACCAGTCCATGCCCACCCCTATTCAGCCCCGCGTGATTACCGCTCCAAAAGTAAAATATATCATTAGATCCATCAATTTCTAAAGGCCTAATCATTAAGAAACTGAAAACTTTTTCAAAAAATTTCAATTACATCCAAACCTTCTAATTTTTTCAATTATGGCCAAATCTTTTAATTTGGGTTCAATTTTATCCCATACTTCAAAATTGATTTAACTGCAAATACCTTAACTTATATAACAACCAAATTGAATCCAAATTAATGATTTTTATCGTTTCATACTAATAAATAGAATGTAAGATGGTATAAAAAATATTTTTTACACTTTAATTATTTTAAATATAATTTATTAATTTTTTATAGAAATAATTATCGTAAAATTTTTTACTTTTAACCCTAACCACAACTACTAAACAACAAGATAAAATAATTAAATGTAAAATTAATGTAATATGGTTGCTACATAAGCACAATTCAATCAGTTTGAGCCAATTTTTATATGTGGGATAGAATTGAAATCAAATTGTAAGGTTTGATTATAATTGACAAAATTAAAAGATTTGACTATAATTGAAAAAAAATCAAAAAGGTAGGGATTTTTTTTTTTTTTGACATCAGGCCATTTATAAATTCTATCTTTCAAGTTTAACTTTTCAAACGTTTTCTTTTAAATATTAAATATTCTTTTCTTGACAACAAATTTTCAATTGGACTAAAATTAATATAAAAAATTATTAAACATTTCTTAATTAAATTTGACAAAAAAATAATAATGTCATAAAAATAATTTATGCACGTGGTTTAATAATAAATAATAAACTTGAACTCAACTCATATATAATAATAAATAATAATTTATGCTGTTAACGGAGTTGACGTAAGGGTGGATTTGGTCCATTTTTTAAAATGTCAGGAGTCGATTTGGAAACAGAAATACTTTACGGGCTGACTCGCTCTCTGACAAATAGGTGGAGGGTGTTTTGTACCTTTTGCCTTAAATTTCACTAAGACCGATCGTATAAAACTAAAAACTGACTTGGTCTAATTCAATTTTATCCTTTAACATTTAAAACCGTACAAAACTAAAATTTTAAAATTAATAAGAATTGAACAAAACTGAAATTGATTGGTTTAGTTCGATTTAATTTTTGCATAACTCTAGTATAAACATGCTAATCAATAGTATGCACATACCATTTATATTAATAACTTTACTGCCTGTCTGTGTAGGGAGAAAACAATTTTCAAAATTTTCCTCAATTAATTAATGAAATTTTTAATTTTTTAAAAATACTATTTCTTCAATGTTTTGTACAAATAGCCATTTTAACTAAAGAAAACTCATAGTATTCTTTTTTTTTTCAGAAAAGAAAACGGAGTCTTAATTTATTTCCTTGGGTTTAATTAAGATATTTTTAATTCATGTAATATAATTTAGGTTGAAGGTGCATTCTACAATTTATTTTTTATGAAGTAACTAGTCATTTACCTCGCGCGATAAGTGAATTATTATATTATTTATTAAAAAGAGAGTATAAAATAATAGAAAGTAATATAAATAATTAATCTAATTATATATAATCATTGAATTTAATAATTATTAATTAAAAATATTTTAAATTTGGATGGATATTAGTATCAAAAAATTATACATTATACAATTTAATTATTTAATTTTAAAAAATAAAGATTTTTCACATTAATTTTAAAAAGACAAAAGGTGCAAATACACCATCCACCTATTTATCAGAGAGCAAGTCAGCCCTTAAAGTATTTTCCTTTTCAAATCGACCCATGACGTTTTAAAAAATGGACCAAATCCACCATTCTGTCAACTCCGTCAACTCCATTAACAGCGGAGTTGACAGAAGGGTGGGTTTGGTCCATTTTTTAAAACGTCAGGGGTTGATTTGGAAACAAAAATACTTTAGGGGTTGACTCGCTCTCTGACAAATAGGTGGAGTGTGTTTTTGGCCCTTTTGCCTTTTTAAAAATATTATTGCTCCACATGTTTTACTTTATCTAGAATGCTTTCAAGAAGGTTTTTTTTTTTTGAACTAGTGTCTTGTTGTTAGATTGCCCTAATGGAGCCAAAACTGTTAGATTGTCCCAACTTAATTTTTCTAACCTCAAGTGCAGATCTCCACATTTATTTTTGGTGGGACCCAACTGATAGGGCCCTAGGCCTTGTGCAGTACCTGAAGGGAAATAATCCCCATGGGTAGGAGGTGGGAAGGAATCGAAACCGAGACCTTCTACTCGATAAGAATACCTTCTACCATCCATCTACACGCTAGGACCCGTCAAGAAAGTTTATTTGTGCATCTTTTAAGCCAGTGAGGGAGTAAAGTGGGGCCCATCATAATGAGACTAACATCTCTATTAATCTTGGTTTAGAGTGAGGTTGCTTTTATAACATTTTTAAAACATTTTAAAAGCTTACTTGAGAGACTTGAAAGTTTAGGGGCCTAAGTGAAATTCATACCAAAGTGCATGGGCTTATATGTACCTTTTGCCTAAAAATTTTCAGTATGACATGCTCCTATTTGTCAAATAGACTAAAATGATAAAATTTTAAAAATTGTGGATAAATTTGGTAATTTGTTGAAAGTTGTGATTAAAAAATGTTAGAAATGTCATTAGTTGCAAATGACACATCATCAATAGTTCATATCATTTTCAAAAGTCAAAATTTAAAGAAGTGATTAATTCACGGTTCACAGAAAAGTTGTGTCTAAACAATACCTTTCCTTATTTTTTTAATATTATAATTGATGGATCTAGATGTCTGAGTAGATTGGGACTGTGATACACTTGGCTTGACTTGCTTCGTTGTAATGAATGGATTGATTTGGCTCTAGGTTGGATGTAAGATGTCGTGAGTGTGATCTGGATGTGGCGTTCAATATATCGAGATGAAAGAGTTTCCTCCGATTGTCAAGATCTGGATGAGGAGAACTAGTATCTTTATGTCCTCCTAAGATGAAGATAAGGGTCGGATGGGACTAAGGTCCCTGGTTTAACTCCGACGCTCAAGTCAGTTAAATCAGTTAAGAGTAATAAATGAGCTAAGAGTGAATCCCTTTACCTATGGAGAAATTGAGTATTTATAGATTTGACTACTTATGATGTGTCATTCATATGTGATGCCATGTGTCTTTGTTTCTCTTTAAGCTTTGAGCTCTATTGTGTTGTCTGTATTGGGCTTGTTGGGCCTTTGGGCCAGTTCCATCATTAGTCCCCCCCACGAGTTCAGCTTATGGTAGACATTTATGTCTTGGGTGACCATTTAATGTGGGTATAGTTGGGCGGTTTTTTAGTTTTTTGAAAAATGGGGGGAAATTTTATGAAAATTCAGATATAGGGTTTGTTTTTTGATAGCTAGGTGGTGTGGGTGGGGATATCTTAGTCTCAAGGAGTGTTTAAATATGCTAAGATTTTGTTTACCTTTTACTTATTCTTTGTGAGTTGGTCTATACTTCATCCAGAGAGTTTTTCTTTAGTTTATGTCCAAGAGAAAGTATCCGCCAAAGCAAAATAGGCCTTTCTTTATCGATCCTCCCGGCTAGAACACACTCCGTAATAAAATGTATGGTATTCAAAGTGAAGTGTCTGCCGCCACTCTCAACGGGTGGCGTCGTGCTTTCCATATTCCTGGCCACGGGTGGCGTCGTGCATTCCATATTCCTGGCGAGTACCTTCTCTCTGTCCCAAAGAAGGATTTGTTGGCTTTAGTTAGCTCTTGGTCACTAAGATCGTGTTCTATCATGAGCAGTTGCGTGTTGGGTTACGGTTTCCTCTTCCTTTCATTATTTCTTCATTCTACCAAGACTTCATTGTTTCTCTCTCTCAAGTCCATCCTAACATTGTTTGTCAGCTTTTGGCCCTTCAAGAACTTTTTACTGAATAAGGTGAGCTCTTGACTACAGACCGCTTATTGCACCTGCATCAACCTATTCGCTGTGGTAACAGTGCTTTTATTCTTCTTCGAGCTCTAAGTTTTACTTATGCGGGGATTGAATTGGACAGTCACACTAGCTGGCTAAAGGGTTTTGTTTATATTGAGCATTCAGAATTTGCTAAACTACCAAAATAATGGAGATCTACCCTACCTAATCGGCTTGCCGAGAAGCTTACTCCATATGAGCTTGTCTTGTATGAGAAGATTCAAGCTACGGTTCATCGGAATACCCATTTCACTATTGCATTGATGCAAGCTCATCTTCGTCAAGAAAGATCGAAGGCCGCTATCAGGGTTCATCCCAAGCGAACGCTGAATTCTGATCTAGTTCGAGTGGGGAAACTTTTATATGTTAGGAAGAGCATCTTCAATCCCGATGACTTAAAGGTTGCAAAAATTTATTAAACTATTTGGAATTTCAAGCTTATCATGATGATATCGCTCTTCAAAGAGGTTTAGCTCTCTTTGTGAATGACGTTCCCATCAATCCATTGATTGGTATGATGAGTGGTTAACTCGAGCGCTCCCACAAGAAAATAAAAGATCGCTGTTTTGGTGAGAGATAACCGGAGGCTGGTAAGAAAAAGAGATTTGGAGATAGGGCGATTACCATTCCCCTATCTAGGCCGAGTGTGAAGACCCTTAGTGTACAGACTTCTGTTGTTGGAGCTGGCTTGAATAAACTTGTAGTGCCTCGCCATCAGGACGAACTCACTCTATAAGCTTCGTTATTCTGACTTTCGCTACTAGTGAACATAGTATTACTCAGGAGCTTATCCAAACAGATCCTCCTCAGAAAAGAGTATAGTTATTGTTACGGAGGATGTAGCTAGGGTGTCTGTCGATCAATCAGTGGAGCAACAGTCCTCAGGTCTGGCTGGCTCAAATGAAGTTTTGCTTACTCAAATGGACTTGAAGAGAAAAAGGATCAGCTTGGCAAGCGGTTCCGGACGTAGGCTCCCTCCTCCGGAAGAACTAGGTGAAGATCCGGATGATGCACTTCATTTCTCGTTGTTCTGGGCCTAGTCATTGGAGGGAGGATTATGTCCCTAATACCTTCTATTGTGGTCTTTTTAATCACAGTATGGAAGCAATGGAGGATATAGACACCAAATTTTTAGATGCAGGAATGGGGAAGCTGCTCAGAGTTCCCAATGATGAGCACTTATGCCCATAAGGCGTAAGTAGAGTGATTAGGGCTTTCATTTTGATCATGTGATGTTTCAAAATCAATTTTAGAGTATAATCAACTGAGGTAAGTGCCAAAACTCTATCTTTTTAGGATGGTTGTTCCTTACCAAAGGCCTATAAGGCTAAATGCATTCCTTATTAAACGCCGTAAAGGCTAAACACATTCCTTGCTAAACGACTTAAAGGCTAAATGCTTGCCTTGTTGAAGGTGCCATAAGTGCCGGATGCATTCCTTACTGAAGGTGCCATAAGTGCTGGATGCATTCCGTGCTGAAGGCGCCATATGTGCCGAATGCATTCCCTGCTGAAGGCACCATAAGTGCCGGATGCATTCCTTTATTTCAAATATTTGGAGCAAAAATTAGAGGCTGAAGTTGGAAGTTAGGCAGTAACGGTCCTATATAAGACTTCATTCTGTTGCCAGAATAGGGTTGGTTTATACCTTAGGCAGCAATGGTCTTAAGTAAAAGCTTTATTCTATTCCCCAAGGAGTCAAGCCTAGGCAACTGAGGTCCGAGGTAAGGTTCCACATTCCAGAGCTGAGGTACACATTTCTTTTCCAAAAACTATATGGTTAGTGCTTTGTCGTCATTTTTCATATTATTGGTTAATACTCCAAACCTCCGACAAAGCAGAGGCAAACTGTAGACACCTAATTTTTGGATGCAGGAATGGGGAAATGGCTCAGAGTTCCCAATGATGATTACTTATGCTCACAAGGCATAAGTAGAGTGATTATGGCTTTCATTTTGTTCATATGATGTTTCAAAATGGATTTCAGATTTGAAAGTGCATTATTTTGAGCTAGAAAATCATTTTGAAATAAAATTGTACATTATTTTCATCATACACTTTCATATGAGCCTCAAAATGGCCTGAAACTTAAATATGTTGTAAATTGGGCCATTATGCACATTTTTGTCTCTAATAAATTGTTTCTAATTCTGACGTTTAAGGCTCCAAAATGGGCTTAGAACATCTGCTGCCATGTTAATGGACTTGATTTGATGTTAGGCCTGGATTGTGGTTTTAAAGGTTGGAATGGGCTTCATATTTCATTCAAGTGTTATGGGCTGGTCTTTTAATTAAATAATTAACCTCTTTTGGGCTTAAGATTAGTTGAGAGCCCAAGTCCATTTCTCTTTTAAACTTATAGGAGATTACTTTTAATTTGAAATTCAAAATCAGATTTACATCAATCATTTCATTCAAAATTTGAAAATTAATTAATAGAAGATTTATTCAATCAATCTCCATTTCATTATTCAAAACCTCATGCTTAATTTCTAAGCAATGACACAGAGTCACTGCCTATAAATGGCACACTCAAACTCTTTTACAGGTGTGGAAAAATTTTGGGTGGGCAAGTTTACATAATTTGAGAGAAAAAGCTTTTGTAAGTGTTTTGAGAGAGAGAGAAAAGAATAATAAAAAAATCTAAAAGAAATAATACGTGATTAACAATAGAAAGCCAATCAACTCTAACACTAAAGGATCTCAAGCCTTCCTGTAAGTCAAATTCAATTTACTGCCTAAATTGAATTGTTGTTTGTTGGATCTGGAGTTCTGATAATCTTCACTTTGAGTGCTCTAAACCCTTTTTATTATCAATTTTTTTGTTATTTCCATGAAATTATTACAATTTCCATATATCATATGCGTTGAAATATCCATCTACTCCATTTTGCCGTGAAAATTGTTTTATACGTACGTACTTCATCTTTTGTATTTTCACTTGATTTTTGTTTTGTTGATTCTTAACATGTTTAAGTGTTAGATTTATTCAATTAAAGTGTTTTAAGGCATGATTGTATGATTGTTAATGATTTTTTATTCAATTTCACATGTTTTTAATGCACTGTACGTGATTTTTCCACCTTTCTTGTTTTGATGATTTTGATTATAGAAGTTGTTTTAAATCATGTTTTATGATGTTGTTAAATGATTAAAATATGTTTTAATCAAAATCAAAGTATTTTAATTGATTTCAGTTGATTTTAAAAATTACAGTATATTGCACGTTCATTTAAATTTCAATTGAAATTCACTGTTAATCATTTAAAT
>CANYLF015019005.1:2500-11030 GCA_948193215.1 Bocquillonia castaneifolia
AATATAATATATAATTTATATATACTATTAATATATTCTTAATATATTCTAAAAATATATTAGAAAATATATTAGAATTAAAAATATATTAGAATATAGTTAATATTGTTAATATTAAAGTTAATATATTAAATAATAAAGTTAATATATTAAATAATTAAATAATAAATAAAATGAATATTAAATTCAAAAAATTCAAAATAATATTAATATGATATATTAATATCCTATATTAAACAAAATAGGATATAATAAATTGTATTAAATACATACATTAAATACAATTAAATACATATGTAAAATATGGAAAAGAATAAATAATTTCTAAAATCTAAAAGAAGAGATAATTATAGATAATTATAAAAAATAGATAATTATGAAAGTAATAAAGAGAATAAAAAAAGCTTTTTCGTGTTATGTAATATAACATAGTAATTATTCTTTTAAATTTAGTAATTATTCTTTTAAATTTAAAATCGGGAGAGCTGGCTGAGTGGACTAAAGCGTCGGATTGCTAATCCGTTGTACGAATTATTCGTACCGAGGGTTCGAATCCCTCTCTTTCCGCCGATGACTTAAGATTCATTGTTATCTTTTCTTTCAAATTAAGCGAATCCTTCCGCCTTATTTAATATTTTAATTTAATATTTAAAAATGTAGAATAGATAAAAAGAAAATGTTAAAAACATTCAAGAAGAATCCTTTTTTTTTAGTCTTCACGACCAGGATTACGCCCTGGATCATTAGATAAAAATCCAAAGATGAAGAGAGAAACAAAGAATATCACTACTGTGTAAACAAAGAGTTTAAGAGTAAGCATTATAAAATCTCCAAGATCTTTTTTTTTTTTTAATAAAAATAGATTCTCTAGTTTTATACCACATATTATATTTTAACACCAAGAAATGAAGCGCTTTCTAGAACTCGAAAAGAATTTTTCTAGATTCATTTGTAATTTTTTAATTTTAATTTTAATTAAGGGTGTAATAAGAGTCTAGCCTTCTATTCCCAATAATTTTCTTTCATACCAAAAATTCGCTATTTTTTTTATAACTACAATTAGGATTCTAATAGGATCTGAAATGTAAAAAAGTTCAGAATGAGAAAAAGTTCAGAATGAGAAAAAAAAAATGGGGTGATCCAGAATTGTCGCGTTTATACAATAACTTGTATGTTTGAATTAAGAACTTTTACTATAAAACTTATCTGGTCTTATCAATTGCTATAATTTTTTGTCGAATAAATCATGAATTATTCTAGGACAGTATTAAAAATCTCATCGAAAACTTACAGCAGCTTGCCAAACAAAGGCTAATAGAAAAAAGAGTACAGGGATTACTGGCATAACATCTACGATTGGATTCAAAAAGGCGTAGGCTTCGGGCAATTTTATGAAGAAAAAATTGCTTGAATAAAGGGCAGAATTAAGACAGATGCAAATTAAACTAAAAATATTAAGCATAACAAACATTTTATTTTGTTCTTAGATAATTGTATTTTGACTGAGTTATTAATATGTTATTGATAGAAAATTTGATAGAAAATAAAGTCAGAAAGTCAGGTGGATAAAACCCTTTCTTTTTTCTTTATTAAATTCAGCCAATCAAATCAATTCTGAAATAAAAAAAGAATCGAGGAAATCATATTTTTATACAATATCTTAATGGAATTCTATATTATGATCAACAAATTCAGCTTAATTCTATATCTACACATACTAAAATCCGAACAACAAGTTAATATATTTCCTAGATATTTGACGGGAATTGACGAAGAACCAATACCGATATTAGTTTTTATTGGTGTTGAATAGAAATGGGGCGTGGCCAAGTGGTAAGGCAACGGGTTTTGGTCCCGCTATTCGGAGGTTCGAATCCTTCCGTCCCAGCTATTCTATTATTCTATATATAAAATATTCTATATATAAAAAAAAAAAGGATCCTTCCGTTTTTTTTTTTATCATTTCCCATATAATTAGGAGAGTAGATAGGAGTTAATTAATTAGTAATGGAAGATATCAATTTCAATGCCTGTGCCTGTTAAAATTTTATTAACAAACAAAGAAAATACATACGAAATATATGCATTTTCTTTTAATTAACCTCTTTTTTTTTTTCAGATATTTTGTCCTTGACTTTAATGAATAATTCTAAAATGAATAATTCTAAACCTAACCTATCTAACAATTGAGACGGCGGTGATTCATATAGCTATCCTATTCATATTCACTTTACTTTAGGACTTTAGGAAAAAATTTTAGAAAGACTCAAGTCCAAACACTACTCATAAAATGAAGAAATGTTTATATATGTATTCTTGGCATTTTATTTTATTAATACCTTTTTTTCCATTTTTTTAATGGAAAAAATTTGTTATCCCTTACGAAAACTAAATTTTCTAAATTTAACTAAATTTAAATATTTAACATACCATACAATATCCATTTAACTGTTTAACGTAGAATATCTATAATTAATTCCAAAGTTTTAGTCTAATAAACTAATAAATAAGATGACTTTCTCGTATTTCGATTCTGGTTTTATCATTCCGTATGAAAGAATAAGAACGTCAACTTTTCCTGACATCTGTTTTTTTTATCCACTATTACACTAACTAAAAAAATTTGATATTTTGAACCTTTTTATTTGTTTTAAATCGTTGATGGGTTAATCCTAATCTAAATATCTGAATATAGGGAGTTTTTTCTCTTATGATGATAAAATAAATGTGTTTCTTACTGTAAAACAAAACTTTATTCAAATAATGATATTGAGATAGGCAATTTAAAAACGAAACTTTTTTAATGGGTTTTTTATAAACCTTGGGACTCGAAGAAATGTGAGATAGTCGAATCCATCCTATGGAGTCACTTGAAGATTCCAAAAGAACTTCTTTATTTATCTTATTAGAATTGTAAATCAAAAAATATTCATACAATAAAATACGGAGAAAATACGGGGGTGGGGTTAAATTGAATTCTTTCTGATACTTCTTCAGAAACTATCTAATAGGAGTTTAGATTACTATGTACCGGTTGAACCAATGACTATTCACGATTCCATGATTGAATCAATTACATACTAGTTCAAAACTCAAGGAATGTTATGTTAAAACTTCGTTTGAAACGATGTGGTAGAAAGCAACGTGCGACTTGAAGGACACGATCGGCTGTGGATTCTTACACCCACCCTATCAATATATCCTATTAGTGTATATCCTATTTATTTAATATTCCATAGCATACAGTGTATAGGAGTATAGGAATGAAGGTGCTCTTAGCTCGACATTGTTTGTTTTGTTATACACTAGAACCCTCTTTTTTGTTGGGTTGTAATGTAAATAGTACAGGATGGAGCTCGAGTAGAAAGTCTTTTTTTCTTAAGGGGCAAGAATCTAGGGTTAATCCTAATCAATAAGTTAGAACAACTTCGTAAGTATATTTTCGATATCGAAATAGAAAGGATCCAATTTGAACAAGTTTCAAATCCAAGAATAAAATTTGTTGGAATTGATCAAATTCTTTTGATTTTAAAATGATTTTAAAATAAAGTGTATCGCGCAGGAATCAACCCTTAGTCTGATTCTTTAATAGAAAGAAATCACAAAAAATGGTACGTTGCTGCCATTTTGAAACGATTAAAGATCACCGAAGTAATGTCTAAACCTAATGATTCAAGGCAAAGATAAAGGATCCTGGAACAAGGAAATACCATTTTCAATTGTCTCAACAATTAGATCAGAATGAAGAATCCAAATAGATTCTAAAAGAAAGAAACAAAGAGAAAGGGGATTAGAGCTCACTCAATAAATGAAATGCCTAAAGGGTTGTTTCCTTTGAGCTATTTTAAAGTTATCCAACTTGAGTTAGGGGGGTACAGATGATTTTTTTTTTTTCTTTTTTGGTAAACAAAAAAAAAAGAAAAAATAAGAACAAAGGGGATTAAAATTATAGTTTAATTGATTTGATAATTTTATGGATCTATTTGATACTATAATTCTATACATATACAGAACTTCGAATCATTTTTTCTCGAGCCGTACGAGGAGAAAACCTCTTATACGTTTCTACGGGGGGGGGCTTTTTTTTTCTACCTCTATCCCAATGAGCCGTTTATCGAATCGTTGCAATTGATGTTCGATCCCGAAGAGAAGGAAGAGATCTTCGGAAAGTGGGGTTTTATGATCCGATAAAAAATCAAACCTATTTAAATGTTCCTGCTATTCTATATTTCCTTGAAAAAGGCGCTCAACCTACAGGAACTGTTCATGATATTTTAAAGAAGGCGGGGGTTGTTACGGAATTTCGCCTTAATCAAACACAATTTACTTAATAAAATAATAAAATAAGGGTGTGGGTAATTCGTATACATATAAATCATATACATATATAGCTTTGTATAACCTTTTCTCTACTATCCCCCTTCTCTTGTTCTATTCATATTCTATATCATACCTATTTTTTTCAACTATAGATTGCTAACATAACGACAAAATTTTAGTTTTTTTTTTTAATATATTCATATTGACAACAGTGTATCAAATAAATATAATCCGATCTGAGGTAATTGGATCTTATCTGTAGATCTATTTATCCCTGTTCCATAGATTGGGTTTTTCTTTATTCAAATGGTGGGTTTCTTGGATTTGTTTTGATACAAAAGTTTTGTTTGATTGAAAAAAAAAATGTATAAAAAATGTTCTAAAAAAAAAATAGAATACAAATCTATAAATAGAATAGAAATATGGAAATATTCTATTCTAAATAAATTTTTTATTTTCTATTTATATAAATTCTATACTTATACTAGTACTAGAGATATATAAAATAAATAACTATATTAACTATATTATAATTATAGAAACTATATTATAGAAATCCATTTTCATTTTCTATTATTCTATTATTATTCTATCTATTATTATTCTAGAAATAATATATAGAAACATATATAGAAATAATATAGATAGAAATATAAAAATTATATATGTATAATAATATAATAATATAATAAAATTAAGAATCTAACTAAAAATATTAAGAATGGATAGCGTAAGGAATAAGAGGCAATCTATAAAATTTTACTTTATCTATATTTTTGATCTCTTCTTTTAGAATGGATTACAATTTTTTATCTGTCATTTCTTTAAATTTCTTGTTTCTTGCTAGTTTAATATTTTGATTGTGTCGTGTGATTCGATCTCTTTATTTATTTTGATTTCGATTGTATCTACATAATCGAAATATAATTTTTTGAGGGGGTTGCTAACTCAATGGTAGAGTACTCGGCTTTTAAGTGCGACTAAGATCTTTTACGCATTTGTATGAAGAAAGGTATTCGTCCATACTATCGGTATGGTTTGTAAGACCACGACTGATCCTGAAAGGAATGAATGGAAAAAACAGCATGTCGTATCAATGGAGAATTCTGTGAATATTTCATTTTTGCTGGATCGGTCCAAACCTTATTTGAATTCTTGGTGCGGAACATAAAAAAATGAATTCAAAGTTGGGTCGAGTGAATAAATGGATAGAGTCCTACGGTCCCAATTATAGGGAAACAAAAAGCAACGAGCTTACGTTCTTAATTTGAATGATTATCCGATCTAATTAGACGTTAAAAAAAAATTAGTACCTAATACGGGAAAGGCTGTTCTATAATTTTCTCTAAGCGCAGATTTTCAATTTTCTTTTAATAAGTCCTAACTATTAGCTATTTTCCACTCTGGGGGGATGAATGCGTAGAAGAAAGAGTATATTGATAAAAAGATTTTTTTTTTTCCAAAATCAAAAGAGCGGTTGGATTGAAAAAATAAAGGATTTCTGATCATCTTTTTATCCTATCCTATAATGCACATAAAACACTTAGATGTAAAATAAAAAGGAATAAAAAGGAGAGGATGAGGAGTCCGTTAATGAGTTTACCTATTTTATTTCCGAGGTATCTATTCTTTTCGTATTATATTACTTTGTTTTTACTGTATCGCACTATGTATCATTTTCGAATGAACCCAATAAAAATCCTCTATCCTTACTTTAATCAAATCTAATAAAAATCAAATCTAATAAAAAAAAAATGGAGGAAAGATATTTAGAACTAGATAGATCTCGAAAAAATGACTTCCTATACCCATTTATCTTTCGAGAGTATATTTATACATTTGCTCATGATCATAGTTTAAATAGATCTATTTTGTTGGAAAATGTAGGTTATGACAATAAATCTAGTTTAGTAATTATAAAACGGTTAATTACTCGAATGTATCAACAGAATCATTTGATTATTTCTGCTAATGAGTCTAACCAAAATCCAATTTTTAGATACAACAGGTATTTGTATTATCAAATGATATCGGAGAGCTTTGCAGTTATTGTGGAAATTCCACTTTCTCTAAGATTAGTATCTTCTTTAGAAAAGTCAGAGATAATAAAATCTCATAAATTACGATCAATTCATTCAATATTTCCTTTTTTCGAGGACAAATTTCCACATTTAAATTTTGTGTTAGATATATTAATACCTTACCCCATCCATTTAGAAAAATTAGTTCAAATCCTTCGCTATTGGATGAAAGATCCCTCTTCTTTGCATTTATTACGACTCTTTCTTCATGAATATTGGAATTGGAACAGTCTTATTATTCCAAAGAAATCTATTTCTATTTTTACAAAAAGTAATCCAAGATTTTTCTTGTTCCTATATAATTCTCATGTATCTGAATACGAATCAATCTTCGTTTTTCTTCGTAATCAATCTTTTCATTTACGATCAACATTTTCTAGAATCCTTCTTGAACGAGTTTATTTCTATGGAAAAATAGAACATTTTTCAGAAGTCTTTGATAATGATTTTCAGGCCATCCTAGGGTTATTCAAGGATCCGTTTATGCATTATGTTAGGTATAAAGGAAAATCCATTCTGGCTTCAAAAGATAGACCTCTTCTGATGAAAAAATGGAAATATTACCTTGTCAATTTATGTCAATGTCATTTTTATGTGTGGTTTCAACCAGAAAAGATCTATATAAATTTATTATCTAAGGATCCTCTCCACTTTTTGGGCTATCTTTTAAATGTAAAATTAAATCCTTCGGTGGTGCGGAGTCAAATGCTAGAAAATTCATTTATAATAAATAAAGATAATACTATGAAGAAACTCGATACAATAGTTCCAATTATTCCTTTGATTGGATCATTGGCAAAAACTAAATTTTGTAACGCAGTAGGGCATCCCATTAGTAAACCGGTCTGGGCTGATTCATCGGATTCTTATATTATCGACCGATTTGTGCGTATATGCAGAAATCTTTATCATTATTATAGTGGATCTTCAAAAAAAAAGAGTTTGTATCGAATAAAATATATACTTCGACTTTCTTGTGTTAAAACTTTGGTTCGTAAACACAAAAGTACTGTACGTGCTTTTTTGAAAAGATTAGGTTCGGAATTATTAGAAGAATTTGTTACGGAGGAAGAACAGATTCTTTCTTTGATCTTCCCGAGAGTTTCTTCTAGTTCGCGCAAGTTATATAGAGGACGGGTTTGGTATTTGGATATTATTTCTATCAACGATTTTGCCAATCATGACTAATTGGTTATGAAATCAAAATTTTCCCTAAATCTAAATAATGAAGGGAGAACAAAAAATTCATTCATTTCTACTATGAAATGCTGATACAATATACGAGTAAGGATTGAGCAACTGAGTATTCAACTTCCTTAGAGGTTTCGTCTAGAAAGGTAACTGGTTTTTTTTTTAGATGTATACATAGGGAAAGCCATGTGCAATGAAAAATGCAAGCACGGCTTGGAGAGGTATTTTTTACCTATTTTTTAACAAGGAAAATTTATACTCTATCCGACTAGTTCCGGGTTCGAGTCCCGGGCAACCCATTCTAATTTTTATCGTGAAATCAGATGAAATCCTATATCATATGAAATCCTATATCTATATCATAGGCATATAAATATGAATTCTATTTTTTAATTTACTTAAAATTAAAATTTAGTCAAAAAAATTATGATGAATCTAACTAGATAAGATCATAAAGATATATCCACGGATGTTTATATTGGTTGACACGGGTATATAAGTCATGTTATACTGTTGAATAACAAGCCCTCAATTATATCTATTTCTATTTATAGAGAATTCGTGTGCTTGGGAGTCCCTGATGATTAAATAAACCAAGATTTTACCATGACTGCAATTTTAGAGAGACGCGAAAGCGAAAGCCTATGGGGTCGCTTCTGTAATTGGATAACCAGCACTGAAAATCGTCTTTACATTGGATGGTTTGGTGTTTTAATGATCCCTACTTTATTGACCGCAACTTCTGTATTTATTATCGCTTTCATTGCTGCCCCTCCGGTAGATATTGATGGTATTCGCGAACCTGTTTCTGGATCTCTACTTTATGGAAACAATATTATTTCTGGTGCCATTATTCCTACTTCTGCGGCTATAGGTTTGCATTTTTACCCAATATGGGAAGCGGCATCCGTTGATGAATGGTTATACAATGGCGGTCC